>CAUYLG010003904.1:0-44159 GCA_963573385.1 Cacajao melanocephalus
CACAGTTTCTTCATTGTATCGATGCTCTTTACCATTTGGTACATTTTTGGAGTGACTGGTAATAGTTGTTCCTTTCCATGTTTATTGCTTCTTTCAGGAGCTCGTGTAAGGCAGGCCTGGTGGTGAGGAAATCTCTCAGCAATTGCTCGTTCGTAAAGGATTTTATTTCTCCTTAGCTTATGAAGCATAGCTTGACTGGATATGAAATCCTGGGTTGAAAGTTCTTTTCTTTAAGGATGTTAAATATTGGTCCCCACTTTCTTCTGGCTTGTAGGGTTTCTGCTGAGAGTCTGAGCATCATCTTTGATAATAATAGTGGCCACCATTTATTGAGCACCTTCCAGGGGCAGACACTGTGCTAGGTGAAGGTAGGTCATAAAATTCACTGCCAAAAAAGAAATAGGCTGGAAGAAGTTAAGTCGATTACCCCTGATTAGGTAGCCAGAAGATGGCAGAGCTGGTATTGGGGCCCAAATGTTTCTGACACCAGCATTCATGGTCTCTGCATCAAAGTAAATCACCTCTCTCAAACCTGTTCCTAGGAACTGCTAGGGAAAGAAGAAAGGAAGAAACCTGGGTGGATGTTGACGACACAGACTAGAGAAGGTTGAGAAGCCCTGAGCACACTGTTGTGCCATCTGGAACTTGGGAATGATCTGCATTTCTCTTTTCATGTTTTGCTATTCATGCTCAAGAAAGAGCACTCACCTGGCACTGGAGCAATCCAGTTTTTGTTTCTTGTTAACGATTCTTAGTATGACTTGATCTTAGCAGTCTTAATAAAGTACAGGAGGATAATTCAGACCTCTGTTGTAGGGGGTGTCTTAGCCCTATCTTCATAGGCAGAGTCCTCCTTGCCCTCTAGACAGAAGTAGTCTCATCATTTCTATATTGTTGAGTCACTCATTCTGAATTTGCAGAGCTAGAATCAGATAGTTGTGGAAGGCTGCATCCCTGTTTTCATTTACTGAAATGCCCTGGAAAGCTTGGTTGGAGATGACAACCACACTCCGTAGCGCAGGAGCTCCTAATTTGGATCTCCCGACTTGGAGTCATCTTGGCTTCTCAGAAGACCTGAGGACCCTTGGGCTGGAAGCTGACATGTGGGTGGTCCAGCTGAGCCTGCACAGAAGGAAAAACCCAGGTCTGTTCCTGCCTATTCAGATTCAACTACATTTATGAGGCCTGACACCTGCCAAGTACTTTGATACTTTCAAGTGTTATTTCATTTCACCCTCACACCCACTCCAAGAGGCTGAAGTATTTTTCACATGTTATAAATTTTAAAAATGGGCCACAGACAGGTACAGTGTCTTATGCATGGTCAGGCACCTTTTGCATGGTAAAGCCAAAAACTTTGACCTTCACATTGGCTGAGAAACCAATTTAGCTGTCTGCAGCAACATTTAAATTTCCATTATACTGGAACTCTGACTAGCTTGTTCTAGCACCCACCATACCACCTCAGAACAAGTTGGAGGTAAAGAAAGCAAAGGAGTTCGTGCATTATGAACTGAGTTGGCCAAGGAAATTGTAAATAAAAATTAAGTTAGTTAGAAAATACAGCAATCAATGCTTTAAATGGGGCCTAAGGAGCAGGTGAACCCCTAACAAAAGTATACATGGAAGTTCCCAGTCAAATCCTATTTTCTCCCTCCCTGGGCTGCTTCTAGCACTGTGAGGGGCTCTGTTTGCATGCTTTGGGACACCCCAGTGTACATGTCTGAGCTTTGTATACATCTGTTATCAAATGTTTGTGTTCTTCCAAATTGCAGATGTTGAAGTATTAACCCCTAATGTGACTATATTTGGAGATAGGGACTTTAGGGGGTAGTTAAGGTTAAATGATGTTGTAAGGATTAGGCGCTAATTTAATAGAACTGGTGGCCTTATAAGAAGAGGAAAAGAGAAACTTCCTTCTCCCCTTACCCCTGTCTCTTCTTCCTGCCTCCTAGTAACCTCAGAGAAAAGGCCATGAGAGGACATATCTAGAAAGCAGCCATCTATAAGCCAGGAAGAGAGCCCTCACCAGAAACTAACTTGGCTGAATCCTTGATTTTGGACTTCTAGCCTCCAGAACTACGAGAAAATTAATTCCCATTATTTAAGCCTCTCAGTCTGTGGCATTTTTACAACAGTCTGAGTTGACCAATACAACATCCTATCCAAATAGCCACTGAGTGAAGTTCACTTGGTCCTACAAGTAGGCTGAGGCTAGGGTTGCCAGAAAATATACAGGATTCCCAGTTACATTTGAGTTTCAGATAAATTATGAACAATTTTTAAGTGTTAACTGTGTGTTAAGCATTGCATGGGACATTATCCTAAAATTTTATTTGCTATTTATCTGAAATTCAAATTTAACTGTACATCTTCTATTTCATCCTGCGTTTTTAGTTGCTAAATCTGGCAACACCAACTGAAGCTCTCTGGTCAGGGAGTTCCAGGGACCTCGGTGTTCAGAGCATTGTCTAATGGGTAAGGGGGCCTAGTCAGGGAGAGGTGGGCCCCACATAGACACAGCCCATTGGTTCTCCAGACTCTTTACCTCATAGGGAGGGGCCCTCTTCCGCATGAGGCCCAGGAAAGGGGTCACTCTTGGCCATGCCTAAAGGCAGTATTGGTAGCAGATAGCTTGGAAAGGAGTATATGAGAAGAGCTGGAATTTAGGAATAAAGAGACCCAGCCTCCACCATGAGCCTTGGACAAGTTCATAAATCTCTCTGAACTTTAATTACCTGAACTGTATATAAACAGAGGTTTACATGGAATAATATTTTTAAGAAACCTGGCCCCATGCTTAACACATAGTAGGTCTCAATACCAGCTGCTTCTATAGTCAAAGAAAAAGAAGTCTATGGTATGAAAATGCTTTGAGTTTCCTTGCCTTCTGGTATTTGTTTCTTTGTTTTTTTTGGCACAGAATTGATTCACGGAAGCTAAACTGAAAGAGGGTGTTAGGTGTTTCCATTTGCCCATGAATGGGTTAGGAAAGGGTCACCCTGTCCAGTGGTAGCCTCCGAGGAAACTGAGAGAGAGACAGGGCCAAGCATTCCAAGAGAGGTGAGAGGGAACTTGCCCCTTCTGCCCATGAATTGATATGTCTCCCTCTCCCCTACTGTTACTCATAGGTCTCTGGGGCCTGGTGGGCAGGTGAGGCTCTGTCCTTTCCAAAAGGGCAGAGAAAGAGAGGTGGAGTCCCAGCACTTTGGGAGGCCGAGACGGGTGGATCACTAGGTCAAGAGATCGAGACCATCCTGCTCAACATGGTGAAACCCTGTCTCTACTAAAAATACAAAAATTAGCTGGGCATGGTGGCACAGCCTGTAGTCCTAGCTACTCGGGAGGCTGAGGGAGGAGAATTGCTTGAACCCAGGAGGTGGAGGTTGTGGTGAGCCGAGATCACGCCACTGCACTCCAGCCTGGGTAACAAGAGCAAAACTCCGTCTCAAAAAAAAAAAAAAAGAAAAAGAGAGGTGGAAGAGAGCAGAGCAGCCACCCTACCTGGGCAGAAGATGCTATGAAGCAAGTAAATATTCTCTTAATTCACATATTTGTTTTTCCATCTTGAACTTAATCCCACGGATTGTAACTCGGGGCCATGAGGATGCACACAAAGGGACCCCAAGCAAGCTGGCCCTAAGCCTAAGCGCTGAGTGTTGGAGAAAACATATAAATGAACTTGGAACCTCATGAAAGCTCAAGACTCCTATCTCAATTTCAGTCTCATTCCCAAGCATCACCCTGTGGGATTTGACTCAGAGTGTTTCCCTGCTTAAACATCAAGAGTAAGAAGTAGGGGGGTGAAGGCAAACTGGCCTGGGGCCAAACTAAGCAGCTTCCTTTTTAACTTGGGTGTATTAGTGGGAGCAGAACTGTTTTGAGCTCTAAGATTGGCCCTCAGGTTCCTTTCTTTCACAGGTGATAGCAGGCTTTTAAGTGACTGGGAACGGAAGTGACTATGAGGTTGGTCATTTCAGGGGAGTTCTAAGGCTCTAAGGCTAGAGGGGCACTGCATTTAGGGTCAGCAAAGGGAAGGAAAATTCCAGGAAGAGGGCTTCTGAGAAGAAATTACCTAGAGTACAAATGGAAATCTGTCAGTTGATGTGACTATAAAGACTTTCACCAGCCCCTTCTGCACCTGGGAAGGTCTCTCATAACCCATCACAGAGTCTCTGCCCCTGAAAGGCTACTGCATCCATAGATTCTCTGCCACACACAGATAAATTGAGGCATAGTTTCAGAAGTCTTAACTTCATAAAAAGAGGCTTTCTCCTGCCTCAGATCCATTCTCCTCCTGGAAGAAAGCATTTCTCATTCTGTTTTAAATTACAGTAATGAAGATGTGATATGAAACAATAAAATGTGGGTACCTTTACCAATGAAAATCATGTGTCATCAGAATCTACCCACACCTGCAAAGACACCCATCCAGTGGTTACCTGGTGTTAACACTGACATTTTCTTACACTCATCATATTGGGACCCAAAAGAAATTACTCCCATAAACTTATATGAAACTTTGAATCTGAATGAGTTCGGAAGTCAAATAATTAGGCACCTACTATGTGTAATAAAATAAGCACAATACAGATTACCAGTTCAATTCAGCAGGTGTTTATTGAGGGTCCACTAGGGAAGCAGGTAGCATAATAATGGGCTCTGAGCTCACGGCCTGTGTCTGCATCTGGACCCCACCATCCGCTAGTTGTGTGACTTTTCGAAGGTGATTTTAATCCCTGTAAGTCTAGACCTCTGGGAATACAGACTATGAGGGTATTACTTAATTGGGCTGTTATGAGGGTTAATTATCAAGACTTCACGCAGTGCCCGGCACAGAATAGTTGTTCAATAAATATGTCAGAGAATACAAGGATGATTACATGATCTCTGTCCTCATGAAGCTTACAGCCTTGAGAGAGAATAAAGACTAATTGCCATCTGTACTAGGAGAGGGGTGTGCCACATAGTGCTAAAGGGACCATGAGCCACTAATCCCAGCATAAGGCTGAGTAGAGAGGAGTGGGAGGAGGTTGGGAGTGCAAGCCAAACCTGGAAAGATTATGACCTGGACGTAGCCAAGCTGAAGGAACAGGAGGAACAGAGATGCAGGACAGCATTATGGCTTCTAAAAAACATGGCTGCAACATCAGTCGCCACCTTGTTTCACTTCCATCACGGCCTAGTCCTCTCTAAAGTAAATCTAGCTGCCACCATTTCTAAAGTTCACCTTGTCATTCTCCTCTAAAATCTTCTCGAACTTCTAATGACCTCCTAGCCTCATTCACCAAAAGCATCTCCTGCTTTGAGCATCCCCTCCACTATGACCATCCTATGGACTAACGCATCAACAGGTGCTGGCCCAGTACTCTGGCAGCTGCTGGCCAAGCTACAGGAGATTTGACATTCTTCAGCATTAACCTGACTAAAACACTTCTTTGCCTCAGTCTACCAGGCCATAAAATAAAAGCATGCATTCTGATCATTTAGATAGAAGGAGATTGGTAAATTACATAGGCTTACGCAGTCCTGAGAAATAGGGTTAAAGAACCACTTGCCACTTAAAATGTTTAACTAAAGAGGAAAGAATTCTGACTTAATACATTGTTGGGTTGGTGAATTTATTTGATCACATCCAAGGTTGAATGCTTCCTATCAATCAACTGGAAATGAGGAGATCCAGAGCTTTGGCTCCAGGAATGTGCTTCATATGTTCAGAATTGTTCTCCAAATCAGCAACTGACTGTAGTAGTCCAATGGGAAAATACAGCAGTTACCACATCAGGGCCCCAGCTCTTAAGGCTGTGAGTGCATGGTGGGGAAGGAGCCATGGGGGACACTCCTGGAAATTTCAGCTTAGTGTGAATGTGTTAGGTTTTCTCTTTTCTCACCAGCTCTGACTCCGGGATGCAACACCTGACATGGAAAAGAACATCCTCCTAAATAGCTGTGGTGAAAACATCCTAATGCTAATTAAAAACAGAGAATATAGCTAAAGTGGAAGGAAACGTTGCTCCATTAATGGCTTTGTCATTCACCAAAACCTTAGTTCTTTGCTGCCTTCAGTTCGGTTAATTAATCTTTCACTGTTGATCTACTGCTGTCAACTAGGCAATACATGCAAACCGCATCTCTAACTCCAGCCTGGTCTTCAGCCTTTGAAACACTGAGGGGATGGCGGGGGTTAAATAACCAATCTACAAGCCACTTGCAAAACGAAAAGTTTCATTTCCCGTGCATAAGGTGCCAAGACCTTTCTTCAAAAACCCAGCAGTGTGTTATTTCTCAGCTGGTGGAATTTCAAATTAGTAGAAACTTTTGTGGTTTCTTACAGACCTCCTTGGTTACAGAGGAAAGGACTCCACACCCACCCCCAATATTGTGGGTGTTTTTACTACTCCTTTTATTGCTAAGCTTGCACTTACATTCTTTTTACTTTCTTTCTGCACAATTTTTAAAAAATTATAAATTAGCACCTTCATTCCCTTCCTGGTTGGCATCTGCTGTATTTCAAATGAGAATGCATTAAAATCCTCTTTTCATGAGACTATTGCAATCAGAAAAACACATAAGCAGAATGCTGACATACCAGCTCCTTCATTCTGTTTTGTGGTTATATTTATGAAATATTTGATACATGCAAGGAGGTGCTATTTATAAAAATTCACAGCACACTAAACAGTATATAATTCTATTTGTGGATATATATATATATATATGAGTAGTAAAAATATTAAAGCATGTTTGGAAATTATAAGCATCATTTTCAGTATTTGAGGATATCTTCAACCTGAGATCATTTTTCTAGCTACATTGTAACATGCTTACACACACAGACACACACACTCATTTACATGTACATACACATTTGCTCTCAATTTTGTTACATATATGAACAAGGCATTCTAGGGTTTTCTTACAAGCCTAGAGAATGTCTTAGAAAACTTTCAATATTTCCTTTAAAATAAAAGGGAAGCAGAGCAAATGAGGCATTGTCAATGGGGGTGATGCTAAATAACTTCACTTTTGGGGTGTTTGACTGCCTTCTGGTAGCTCACCTCCTGTGTCCATGTTTCAGGCAGGCTCTGGCTTGGCTCCAGGCCAGCGTGACAGTCACGGCCTGAGAAGTCTCTTCTTTCTAAGATAATTTCTCCGGTTTCTTTTATTGGTGGATAGAAGGAGGCACCTTGAGGGGAAGGGAGTGTGGAGAAGGCGGACCAGGCGGGAATTTCTAAACTCAATCAGGAAGTCCTGCTGCTGTCCCAGTTGGCATCAGAAGGACAGCCCAGCAGGATGGTTAAGTTAATCCAGGGAATCTGGGCCACTTTGGACTAATTCCTTTGAGAGGCTCCAAGTATCCAAGGAGTATCTCTGACTCTGGCAGCCCGTACAGGGTAGTTTTGAAGAAAGAGAGAAAGAGAGAGAGGGAGGGAGGGAGGGAGGGAAGGAGGGAGGGAGGGAGGAAAGGAAAACTATCTGGTTAAAGCATGTGCCTTTAAACAGCTATAGGTCAGACACCAAAATGAGTTTATAAGATCCCAAGGAGACAAGGAAAGTGGGAACACGTGAAAAATAAGATGCTCATTTTGGCATTGGAAAGAGCAGAAAGGAGCGAGCATTATCAGAAAGAGCCTTTAAGCCAGCACTGAGGGATGAAAGAGTCCAGATGGCCCTCACCCCCAGGCCAGGCAGAGGACCCGCCCAGCCCCTACACACTGCCGCCTGTGAAATGCATGCGGGCCGTCCTCAGATCCTGTCAGATTTATGCTCGCCTTTGCGCCACTCCACAAGCAGTACCCAGTGCTGAACATCTTTGAAATTCTGTTGGATTCCAAGTGAAAAATCGTTCTGCCTTCAAAGCTAAATGGAAGTTTGGTAGATGCATGTGCTTTTCCCTTAGGTTCAAAAGAGAAATTACTCTCCTCACCATCTCTGTGCATTCATAGTTTCCTTTTTCAAGCCAAAAGGGAAATTATGATGGGGAAGCATCCTATAAAAACAGAGGATATTATATAATAACAGTATGGCTTCTCCAGAGAAGCAAATTTTTCTACGTTTTCTTTAAAACAGAAATGTAGCTTGCTTTCATTCAACGCAGTATGTTTACTTCTCCTATTTAAAAAAAAAAATCTCTGGTTTTGATAGTGTCAGCATCATTATTTGCTCATATCTCATTTTAAAACATTTTGCAAATGTCTGAAATAATGTACATAAACCTTTCAAGGAGTTAGTGCTAGGTGCAGAAAGTACAGGAAATTGTCATATCCTAAGTCATGTATTCCTATGGAGGTTTTGGGGGGGCATGAGAATATGTTATGATAGGAAAAATTAAAAATATTTATTGATCTGTGATTATGCATTAAGTAGTAGCCCCTAGTGACATAAAAATAAACAAAGATCTTACAATCCATGGTTCTTGCCCTCAAGGAGTTGATACCTAATGGGAGGAGAGAGGAAGGTGGAGAGGACAAGTAAACAAATACCTGTCATTAATAACAAGTGACAGGTGCAATAACTGAGTTAAGCATCAAGTTTCATGGGCTACCCATGAAGGAGCAATTATTTCCACAGAACTGTGACTGTATCAAGGAAACCTACACCTAGATAATATTGGTGAGACAAGACAGGTGAGAGGATCCCAGAGAAAGGTAACAAAGGCCAAGAGAGGTGGAAGTTAATGATGTTTTCTGGAAGTGGTAAGGAGTCCAGAATGGGGAGAGCATGGCGACTGGCCGTGGCAAGGAGTGGCTAATGACGGAGTGGAAGTGTGGGTTTGGAGTCAGAAGCAGCTCATCAAAGGCTTGGATTGCTGTGCTAAGGAAGGGAGACCCCCAAGCCATGGTGAGGAGAATAATTAGAGCTTACAAAGAACACCTTGGTCTTCAGATGTTGTGTTGAAAGGACAAGGGAATCAAGATTTTTGGACCATGAAGTAGTAGGATGAACAAAATGCAGGGATAGATGAAGTCCCATTGGATGTGGAGAGAAAATGGAAATGGTAAACTTAACAACAAACTTTAATTTAGTCAGAAGAGCATGCAACTAAAATAGGAGATAATAGTACCTAACTTTTACTGTGTGCTGTTATGTCAAGATCCAGGCTAATCCTTCTTCTTTAACCTTCAAGACTACCCAATAAATTAGGTACTATTATTATAGTTATTTTATAGACGAGGTAAATGAGGCAAACAGAAGTTTAGTCAACAGCCTAAGGTTGCCAACTCGTGTAAGGGGGAGCCAAGATTTCAACACAGGCTGTCCAGCCTCCCCAAAACTCACTATGTATACTGCTTACAGAGAAGGAAACATGCTATATAAGAAATAGGATCATGTGTGCATAAATTTTGAGGTTGCTGCAGGATATCAAGGTAGAGATTTCTAATAAATAGCTATGAATATAGATCCGACACTCAGAGAAAGATGCATTCATTCCACAAATATTATTTCTTGAGCACTTATTTTGTACCTGATGCTATATCAGAGCTGAAGTTATAGCATCATCTAAATAGTAATATTTGTGGAGCACTGACATGTGAAGTAAATGTATATCAAATTTTAGTAAAGCAAAAATTTCCATCACACAGCTGAACACATACTCTTTAACTCAGAGATAGCTCCTTCTGCAAAACAAATAATTCATCCCTTAAGCACCTGTTTTTGCAATTTCAGAATTACCCGTATTGGATTTTTTTAAAGCAAAGCACCCTATAAACATGCAGACGTTCAGTCAAGAGGAAAGAGTTCATTTTAATTTTATGAACCACTCAGCACATGTGTTGGGCTTAGGAAATACTAAAATAAATATATCTCAGTCAGTTGTATTGATAAAATTTAATAAGAAGACTACAGTAATGAAAAGTTACTCACAGATCAACAGAACCCAGATCTCCCTCAAGAAAAGCAGGAAAAATTCAATGATAAAGTTCAAGATCATAGGGAGGAAGGGAGAAACCCCTTACATTTGACCTGCCCTGGTCTGTGGGCCCTAGAATCCGTCAGCAACTGCAGTTGTACTGTCTGCCTGTTAGCCAGGCACATCATTCCCAAACACACCCCAGATGTTGTAGCCTGACAGGAGCAACTATGAGGGCTGCCTGCATCCACACCAGTCCCAACTGAAGCTACTACCACTACTCTGTCTCCACTGCCAGCCCCAATGCAGCTACTGAGTGAGATCTGTTCTAGCTTAACTATGCAAAGGAGACAGCACCAGGATCCCTATCTGTTTCCGTGCTACAAGACCATTATGCAGCGTGCTGCATTATTTTGAAGTGAGACTCCTTTCACAGAAAAATAACATGTGAGACAACTTATATCTTGAACTAGATAGCACCTTCTGCTAAGTGTCTCAGCTGACTTTCAGATATTATCTCATGAAATCTTCACAGATTTCTATATTGAAAATATTTTTCAGCAGTGGCATAAATGTCAGGGCATTCCTGTGGGTATATGCCTTAAGTGAGGGCATTTCCCGACATCTCCACCCACTGAAGAACCAACAGCTTATTTTCTTTTCAAGCAGATCCCACAGTGGTATCATCCTTATGTCAGCATCAGCAGACTCTCACCAAGAACTCCAAGAACATATAGTCCAGTCTTACCTCTCTCACTACTGTGGTCTGAATGTCCGTGTCCTCCCAAAATTCATATGCTGAAATGCTTACCCCTAAGGTGATGGCACTAGGAGGTAGGGCCATTGGGAAGTGATAGATTATGAGGATGGAGCCTCCGCTGGATGAGACTAGTGCCCTTATAATAGAGAGTTGAGAAAGACTCCTTACGGCTTCCAGCATGTAAGATTGAGGTGAGAAGTCAGTTGTCCACCAGGAAGCAGGCCCTCTCCAGACACCTAATCTGCCAGTGCCCTGATCTTAGACTTCTCATTCTCCAAAACTGTGAGAAATAAATTTCTATTGTTGGTTAGCCAAAAGTCTGTAGTACAGTTTTATAACAGCCCAAACAGACTAAGATACTTTCATACTTTTCATGATCAACTATTTCCCAGAATTGGAGCCTTTTCAGGTGACCATCACAAAGAACCAACAGGCCACACAGCCTAACAGTTAAGAGCACGAGTTTGAAATCAAACTTATTTCCTGTGAAAACTTCGGAAAGCATTCTAACCTCTATGAATCTTAGTTTCTTTATCTATGAAATGGGAATAATAATAAGACCTCCTGGAGATCCAAGATGGCTGAATAGGAACAGCTTTGGACTACAATTCCCAGCCAGAAGATCACCCCGCATTTCCAAATGAGTTTTTACTGCCCACAGACTAGGAGATTCCTGGGCTGAAAAATGCCACAAGCTTCTAGCATGGCTGTTTCAGCTGGCCCTATGGGTCTCCACACAAAAACTCACACAAATCCAGGCAGCTGTTTCAACAGGTACCTGGACTGCGTAGGATACAGAGCCGCCCATTCAACTGAAGAAAAGGGGGCTGAAACAGGGAGCCAGGTGATCTGGCTCAGCGGGTCCCACTCCCGACAAAGACCAGCAATCTGAAATGCTCTGGATTGAGAGTTTCACAGCACGTGCAGCTGGACCCAGGACAGTCCAGCTCAATAGGGTGAAGGGCCTCAGCCATTACCGAGGCAGTCCACCACTACCAAGGCAGTCCGCCATTACTGAGGCAGTCCGCCATTACTGAGGCAATCCGCCTTTACTGAGGCAGTCCGCCATTACTGAGGCAGTTCTAATAGGAAGTTCACACAGCAGCTGGGCAGAGCCCACAGCAGCTCAGTAACACCTCTTCTGGCAGACTATGGCTAGACTACCACCTTGCTGAGCAGGGCATCTCTGAAAAAAAGCAGCAACACATCAGGAATTCATAAATAAAGCCCCACCTTCCCAGAACAGAGCACCTGGGGAAAAAGGCATTTATGAGTCCCACTGCAGCAGACTTAAACGTACCTGCCCAGAAGCTCTGAATGGAACAACGGAGCTCCCAGCTCAGCACTTGGGCTCCTATATGGGACAGACTATCTCCTCAAGCAGCTCCCTGACCCCTGTATATCCGAAGAGACACCTCATAAAGTAGAGCTCAGGCTGACATCTGCCAGGTACCCTTCTGGGACGAAGATAACAGAAAGAGAAACTGGCAGCAACTCTTACTGTTCTTCAGCACCCGTGGGTGATCCCCATGCAAGCAGGGTCTGGAGTGGACCTCCAGCAGGCCTACAACAGAGAGGTCTGACGGTTAGAAGGAAAACTAAAAAACAGAAAGAAATAACTTCAACAACAACAAAAAGGACGTCCACTCAGAGACCCCATTCGAAAGTCACCAACTACAAAGACCACAGGTAGATAAATCCACTAAGATGGGAAGAAACCAGTGCGAAGAAGATAAAAACACCAAAAACCAGACGCCTCTCTTCCAAGGGATCACAACTCCACACCAGGAAGGGAACAAAACTGGATGGAGAATGAGTCTGATGAATTGACAGAAACAGGCTTCAGAAGGTGGGTAATAACAAACTTCTCTGAGCTAAAAGAACATGTTCTAACCCAATGCAAAGAAACTAAGAAACTTGAAAAAAAGGTTTGACGAAATGCTAATGAGAATAAACAGCCTAGAGAAGAATATAAATGACCTGATGGAGCTGAAAAACACAACAAGAGAACTTCATGAAGTATACAAAAGGTTCAATAGCTGAATTGACCAAGCAGAAGAGAGGATATCAGAGACTGAAGATCAACTCAATGAAATAAAACAAGAAGACAAGATTAAAGAAAAAAGAGTGAAAAGAAATAAAGCCTCCAAGAAATATGTGAAATTTTGTGAAAATACCTAATCTACGTTTGATAGGTGTACCTGAATGTGACAGAGATAATGAATCCAAGCTGGAAAAACACTCTTCAGGATATTATCCAGGAGAATTTCACCAGCCTAGTGAGGCAGGCCACCATTCAATATCCAGGAAATACAGAATACACCACAAAGATATTCCTCAAGAAGAGCAACCCCAAGGCACATAATCGTCAGATTCACCAGGGTTGAAATGAAGGAAAAAATACTAAGTGCAGCCAGAAAGAAAGGTTGGGTTACCCACATAGGGAAGCCCATCAGACTCACAATGGATCTGTCAGCAGAACCTACAAGCCAGAAGAGAGTGGGAGCCAATATTCAACAACCTTAAAGAAAAGAATTTTCAACTTAGAATTTCACATCCAGCCAAACTAAGCTTCATAAGCAAAGGAGAAATAAAATCCTTTATGAACAAGCAATTGCTGAGCAATTTCGTCACCAACAGGCCTGCCTTACAAGAGCTCCTGAAAGAAGCACTAAACATAGAAAGGAACAACCAGTACCAGACACTCCAAAAATGTACCAAATGGTAAAGAGCATCGACACAATGAATAAACTGTGTCAACTAACAGGCAAAACAACTAGCTAGCATCAAAATGGCAGGATCAAATTCACACATAACAATATAAACCTTAAATGTAAATGGGCTAAATGCCCAAATCAAAAGACACAGACCAGCAAATTGGATAAAAAGTCAAAATCCATCAGTGTGTATATTCAGGAAACCAAGCTCACATGCAAGGACACACATAAGCTCAAAATAAAGGGACGGAGGAAGATTTACCAAGCAAATGGAGAGCAAAAAAAATCAGGAGTTGCAATCCTAGTCTCTGATAAAATAGACTTTAAACCAACAATGATCAAAAGAGATTAAAAAAAAAAAAAAGGGCATTACATAATGGTAAAAGGATCAATGCAACAAAAAGAGCTAACTATCCTAAATATATACGCACCCAATACAGGAGCACCCAGATTCATAAAGCAAGTTCTTAATGACCTGCAAAGAGACTTAGACTCCCACACAATAATAGTAGGAGACTTTAACACCCCACTGTCAAGATCAGACAGATCAACGAGACAGAAAATTAACAAAGATATTCAGGACTTGAACTCAGGTAAGAACGGAAATCATAACAGTCTCTCAGACCACAGTGCAATCAAATTAGAACTCAGGATTAAGAAACTAACTCCGAACTGCACAACTTCATGGAAACTGAACAACTGGCTCTTGAATGTTGACTGGATAAACAATGATATGAAGGCAGAAATAAAGATGTTCTTCAAAACCAATGAGAATGAAGACACAACGTAACAGAATCTCTGGCACACATTTAAAGCAGTGTCTAGAGGGAAATTTATAGCAATAAATGCCCACATGAGAAGCAAGGAAAGATCTAAAATCAACACCGTATCATCAGAATTGAAAGAGCTACAGGAGCAAGATCAAATAAATTCAAAAGCTGGCAGAAGACAAGAAATAACTAAGATCAGAGCAGAACTGAAGGAGATAAAGACACAAAAAAACCCTTCAAAAAAATCAATAAATCCAGGAGCTGGTCTTTTGAAAAGATCAACAAAATAGGCCACTAGCCAGATTAATAAAAAAGAAAAGAGAGAATAATCAAATAGATGTAATAAAAAATGATAAAGGGGATATCACCACCAGTTCCACAGAAATACTAACTACCATCAGAGATTACTACAAACAACTCTATGCACATACACCAGTAAACCTGGAAGAAATGGATAAATTCCTGGATACTTGCACCCTCCCAAGCCTAAACCAGGAAGAAGTTGAAACCCTGAATAGACCAATAACAAGGGCTGAAGTTGAGGCAGCAATTAATAGCCTACCAACCAAAAAAGGCCCAAATCCAGAGGGGTTCACAGCCGAAATCTACCAGATATACAAAAATCTAATACAAAGAGGAGCTAGTACCACTCCTTCTGAAACTATTCCAAATAATCCAAAAAGAGGGAATCCTTCCTGAATCATTTTATGGGACAAACATCATCCTGATACCAAAACCCAGCAGAGACTCAACAAAAAAAGAAAACTTTAGGCCAATATCCATGACGAACATAGATGCAAAAACCTTCAATAAAATACTGGCATGCTGATTGAAACAGCATATCAAAAAGCTTATCCATCAGAGTCAAGTAGGTCTCATCTCTGGGAGGCAAGGCTGGTTCAACATATGCAAGTCTATAAATGTAATCCACCACATAAACAGAACCAAAGACAAAAACCACATGATCATCTCAATAGATGCCAAGTAGGCCTTTGACAAAATTCAACAGCCCTTTATGCTAAAAACTCTCAATAAACTAGGTATAGATGGAACGTATCTCAAAATAATAAAAGCTATTTATGACAAACCCACAGCCAATATCATACTGAATGGCTGAAAGCTGGAAGCTTTCTACCCTTTCAGGCAAGAAAAAGAAATAAAGAGTATTAAATTAGGAAAGGAGGAAGTCAAATTGTCTCTAATTGCAGATGACATGATTGTATATTTAGAAGACCCCATCATCTCAGCCCAAAATCTCCTGAAACTGATAAGCAACTTCAGCAAAGTCTCAGGATAAAAAATCAATATTCAGAAATCACAAGCATTCCTATACACCAATAACAGACTAAAAGAGAACCAAATCAGGAGCAAATTCCCATTCACAATTGCTACAAAGAGAATAAAATACCTAGGAATACAACTAACAAAGGATATAAAGGACCTTTTAAGGAGAGCTATGAACCACTGCTCAAGAAAATAAAAGAAGATGCGAACAGATGGAAAAACATTCCATGTTCATGGTTAGGAAGAATCAATATTGTGAAAATGGCCATACTGCCGAAAGTAATTTATAGATTCAACGCTACCTCCATCAAGCTACCTACGACCCTCTTCACAGAACTGGAAAAATACACCTTAAACTTCATATGGGACCAAAAGAGAGCCTGCATGGCCAAGACAATCCTAAGCAAAAAGAACAAAGTTGGAAGCATCACGCTACCTGACTTCAAACTATACTACAAGGCTATAGTAATCAAAACAGCATGGTACTGGTGCCAAAACAGAGATATAGAGCAATGGAACAGAACAGGCATCAGAGGCAATGCCACACATCTACAACCATCTGATCTTTGACAAACCTGACAAAAACAAGCAATGGGGAAAGGATTCCCTGTTTAATAAATGATGTTGGGAAAACTGGCTAGTCATGCGCAGAAAACAGAAACTGGACCCCTTCCTGACACCTTACACGAAAATTAACTCCAGATGGATTAAAGACTTACACATAAGACTTAACACCATAAAAATTCTGGAAGAAAACCTAGGCAAAACCATTCAGGACATAGGCATAGGCGAGGACTTCATGACTAAAACACCAAAAGCACTGGCAACAAAAACCAAAATAGACAAATGGGCTCTAATTAAACTCCAGAGCTTCTGTACAGCAAAACAAACAATCATTAGAGTGAACTGGCAACCAACAGAATGGGTAAAAATTTTTGCAGTCTACCCATCTGATAAAGGGCTAATATCCAGAATCTACAAAGAACTAAAACAAATTTACAAGAAAAAAACAAACAAACCCATTCAAAAGTGGGCGAAGGACATGAACAAACGCTTTTCAAAAGAAGACATATATGAGGCCAACAAACAAATGAAAAAATGCTCTTCATCACTGGTCATTAAAGAAATGCAAATCAAAACCATAATGAGATACCACCTCATGCCAGTTAGAATGACGATCATTAAAAAAATCTGTAGACAACAGATGCTGGAGAGGATGTGGAGAAATAGGAATGCTTTTACACTGTTGGTGGGAGTGTAAATTAGTTCAACCATTGTGGAAGACAGTGTGGTGATTTCTCAAAGACCTAGAAACAGAAATTCCATTTGATCCAGCAATCTCATTACTGGGTATATATCCAAAGGATTATAAATTGTTCTATAATAAAGACACATGCACACATATGTTCATTGCAGCACTGTTTACAATAGCAAAGACCTGGAACCAACCCAAATGCCCATCAATGATAGACTAGACAAGGAAAACGTGGCACATATACACCATGGAATACTATGCAGACATAAAAAGAGATGAGTTTGTGTCCTTTGTAGGGACGTGGATGAACCTGGAAACCATCATTCTCAGCAAACTGACACGAGAACAGAAAATCAAACACCACACGTTCTCACTCATAGGCGGGTGTTGAACAATGAGAACACATGGACACAGGGAGAGGAGTATCACAAACTGGGGTCTGCTGGCGGGGACTAAGGGAGGGACAGTGTGGGGTAGGGAGGTTGTGGAGGGATAACATTGGGAGAAATGCCAGATATAGGTGACAGGGCGATAGAGCAGAAAACCACATTGCCGTATATGTACCTATGCAACAGTTCTGCGTGATCTGCACATGTACCCCAGAATCTAAAGTACAATAAAATATGTATATAATAAGACCTCCTGCTATGCTTATGAGAATTGAGTTATTATGAACAAAGGGCTTAGAGGATATGGTAAGCCCTCAATAAATATTTCTTCATTATATCCACCTGTCTGTCCACAAGTGTATAAAGCAAAGAGCATGAAAGTGTATGTCAGAACATCTAGATTCTGGTGCCAGTTCTCCCACTAAATAACAACCTCTCTGAGATGTAGTATCTGATTCCTGAGTTGGAATGGATGATTCCAAACAGCTGAGTTTTTGGGAGGCAGCTGCAACTGGCACCGACAGTGAATCCAAGGACGCTTATGGGAGATCCCACCAGATCTCCAACATGCACTATATACATCAAGTATGTTTCCGCCTTGGCTCAAGGCCCTAATAGGTGTTAAAGATTTCAAAAATAGAGCACATCTTATTTGGTTTGGACTTCTATCACAAATATACCATAGGCTGAGTTGCTTAAGCAACAGAAATTTCTCACAGTTCTTGAGGTTGGGAATTCCAAAATCAAGGTGCCAACAGATCTGGCTTATGGTGAAGGACCTTTTCCTAGTTTTTAGATGGCCATCTTCCTGCTGTATCCTCACATGGCAGAGAGCAGAGAAAAAGGAGCAGGCTCTCTTGTGTCTCTTTTATAAGGGCTGAGGCAGAAAAATTGCTTGAATCCAGGAGGCGGAGGCTACAGTGAGCCAAGATTGCACCACTGCACTCCAGCCCAGGTGGCAGAATGAAACTGTCTCAAAAAAATAAATAAAGAGATAGTCCATCTGAAATGTCATGTAACACTGAGTAAATGATAACTGCTATTATTAAAATTATGACTATTATTATTATTATTTCCAATTGAAAGTGAGGAAGGAGTGGTCACAGTAGCTGAGCTGACTCAACACTCACCTCTCGGACCCAGAAAATAAGCCTTACACATAGACTCTTCTATATAGATTCTCCTCCTGGTTTCATATTCAAATAAAAGAAAATATGTACAATTTCCTAAGTAACTCATAATCTAAAACAAAGAAAAGTTACATTTATAAGTTTTCTTGGGAAGGAAATATTTTCAAATTTTGCTAAATAATGAGCAGAGAGGGATTTTAAACCAAGTTAATACCTGATAACAACAATCTCAAGACCTATTATGATTATCCCAGTCTGTCTATGCATAGCATCATATCTAATTCCCATAGCAGCTCTGTGATGTAGATAGGGAAAGGATCACTAAACCCATTTAGCAGATGAGGAAATTAGAGACTAGAATAATCAGTCACCCCGCTCATGCTAGGCAATGGTAGAACCAGAATTAGAACTCAGGCGGCCTGGCCCACTGTTTCTCCAAAATCATTCTGGAAGTCCTACGGGTCTTCTCCTCAAAATGTTTAGTGAGTGATCTTTAGACCGCAGATGACAATGAGCCCCCATGTGGTTCATGGCAGACATCACCAATCAACAGTGGCTCTTTCCTAATGAGCCCCAAAGCCTTCCTTAACAGAGCCCTTCAGGAGCCATTACCACTTCATCAGATCTGGCAAGTGAAATGAAATCTCTCTGTTGCCCAGGCACTAGACCTTAAAGAATGAAAACTCAAGTGTTTATACCAGGGGCCAGGCTGGTCATGGATATTAGTGAAATAGGGAGGATGTCAGTACCCATTCCCACCTCATGTGATTGTGCTGGACACAAGAGCCTATGTCATGGATTAAGGAACAGCCAATTCACCTCCAGCTAATGTTTTACTATGTTGAAGTGAAAGCTTGGCATTGTCATATCTTGATTTTAAAAAAAATAAATAAATAAAGAGAAATCTAAATTCTAGATGGTATCTAAAATTTCCCAATTATTTAATACCATGCAGCCTAAACAGACTGAGTGTATGGGTCACATCCACCATCAGTTTGTGACCTTAACTATAAACCAAGTCTTGTGATCCTTGACATTCTCTGAATTCTGAGCATCCATGTAAGCTTCACAGCCTGATTCCTGGAAGCACACTTCTCACCTCGATTAATTAGATCACTGAAATGCATTTGGATGAGCTACTCAAAATATGCAAGGCGCCAGCTGGCTCCAGTATTTGCCTCCTCCAGACAGAGGGGTCAGGGTTAGTCTCTGCTGGGCTCAGCCCATAGAGAAGGCAGTGAAAAAGGAAAACCACGTCTTCCTTTATATGACAAGGAAAGCCAGCAAAAGACACACAACCGACCTTCAGGAAAATCTTGATGCCTACATTCGCCTCTGAGAATTTTCTCTCTACTTCTCTACTTCTCTCTCCTCCCAAGCCTCTTGTACTCTAAGGTATTTTCTCCCAACAACATACCCCAAGTTTGTCCCCACCCACCCTTATCACTTTTTCAGCATCCTTTCTAGAAGCAGAATGAGTCTAGCAAATGCCATCATGAGCTTTCTCCTCCTCTCTGCAAACATTTCAAACAAGTCAACTCAGATTAAAGCTATACTGATGCCAAGGAAAAATTGACCAAAATGTTAGCCATAACTTTCTCCAAGTAGGGAGGCTATGTACAATTTGCATTTTCTTCATTAAACTTTTCCATGTTTGCTCAATCTACTACCATCAACAATCATCACTTTTTAATAGAGAGGGTGGGAGCTATTGTTCACAAGGAGAAAACACTAATAAGATAAAGTAAATATCAAAATTATGTAACAAATTGGTCAAGTTACATGGGTATATCAGTGAAGATACCTTTGGCTGCAGCAATTTTTAAAAATCTTCTCCAATTGGTTTAAACAAAAGTACTTTTTTAAACCAGAGATTTAGAAGTAAACCTCTTCTAAGATGGCTCCAGGGATGGTTGATTCAACAGCCTAATGATTCTCCAGGATCCCTCTATCACACACAACATGTTAATTGTATAAGTCAGCTTCCTTCATGGGCTCAAGATGCTGCTGCAGTTCCAGGCATTATAGCCATGCTCCACAATGTCCAGAGGTAGAACAGGATTGGCCTGCCTCTGTATCCTACTGAAACAAGACATCTTTCCTAGAAGCCTAAGACAGACTTTGCCACCCGCTTCACTGGACTTGGGTCACCTGCCCATTCCTAGGATTTGGGTCACCTGCCCGTTCCCAAGCCAACCATAGGCAAAGAGAATGAGATGTCCATGAATAACCTGAGAGAATTATTTCTGTTGGAACATATGTTGGGAAGCTGACCACAGGGACTACAAGACACGTTCACATTATAAATGAAAGTAGACTGCTGCGAACAATGAGAAGATCATTATAAGGCTCATTTTGAAGGGCTCAGCGTCCACAAATATTCCATCCAAAGGGTGTGTCTGGAAAGGCATATGAGTTTTATTCCTAATATTGCCTTAGATTTATATAGCAATTAATAGTTTGTATTGTACTTTCCCACAAACTTCCCCATTGGTATTTCATGTCTTCAGGGATGACACTATAACTATTTTCCCAATTCACAGAAAAGGAACCAGCTAAGCACGGTGTCTAGTGTCTCATGGCTAGCAAGAGATAGAGGTGGGACAGGATGCCAGGCTTTTTGACACAGTTCACCAGTCTTTCTACTACGCCATGCGACTTTCACTATAAAAATGCTCAACAGGGATAGAGCATGTGTTTCCAAAATACACACACACACACACACACACACGCACATCCCATGATCTCACTTGATTCCCAAAACAACATTATGAGACATTAGGCAAGGTGGAGTTGTCTTTATTTGCAGATAGGGATATTGAGGTTCAACCAGACAGATGGTAAGAAACTCAGGTTTGGGTGAACTGAACTCGTTTTATTTGTTTTGCTTTTTACTACCAATTGGTAGTTGTTGTTCCCCCCGCCCTGCACCACCTCACTCCTTCTCAACACCTGATCCTAAATCAGCAAGCATGTCTCCAAAAAACATGGGATCCCCACTCCAAATTTTCACATTCTAGGACCCCTTCTGGTTTCAAAGTCCATTCCTGTCTGTCACGCCTAACTAAGCAGCCCGTGCTTCCCCACAAGCTCCTCACAACGCCCCTTTCATTGTTGCCTCAGGCTTCTCTGACCTTCCAGTGGGATCATTAGTTAATCTCATCAACTCATTTGCTAAAGAAAGACTGCAGGCTCTTCCTTTTTCTAGAGAATAATAACAATGGCATGTTAGAGACAAGGCATCCACTTTTGTTGCCTATCCCAAGGCAATTACCCCTAGAGTAGGAATTTTAGGACAGGCTAGAAGGAAGTCTTGACAGTTAGGACATAGGTGATTAGGAGCCTGTTTTCTTAATTATTCTAAAGCCAGGCAAAGAGAATATTATGATGCAGAAAGAGCCCTGACCTGGGAGAAGACATACCTGCTGTAAGATCTTAGTATCTAAGCTCACATTTACAAAATATGAATATTAGCTCCAGCCCAGCTCACTTCCCTGAGTTTTTACAAGACTTTATCAAAGCATTCATGAATGCATTTTGAGCTCAACAGATGTGTAGTTATTTTATTAAACAGTTGCATCTAGGTGATTGGATGCCTTATAATTTGGCATTACTTCAGTAATAATTGTTTATACCATCTTATTTCCAAGTGTAACAGGTAGATCAAAGGAGAAAGACCAGATCTTACTATTATTTATCCAAGGCCAATGATCCAGGGTAGACTTCTTAACTTTAGCTCCACACTGGGATCATCTAGAGATTTTTACAGAATATGATGTCCAGACTCTACTCTAAACCAATTAATTCGGAATCTAATCTCCGGGGAAGTGGGGCCCAGGCATCAGTACTTTTTATTAGCTCTCCCAGTGATTCTCTGTGCAGCCAGGGCTGTGAACTTCTGCACTGGGGTGATCCAGTAGCAGAGAGATTAATTGGATTCTTTTTCTTCAATCATGCAACCGCACTTGGGGGAGAGGGTGACACAGTCAATTCACAGGGGGTCAGAGCATCCTTGGTTCTCTTTCTTGGCACTGGGTCAGATGTATGTCATGACCCATTCTGAGCACTGTAATTATTTCGTAGAACCACTGGATGTTTCAAACCAAACACTTCAAAAATGTGACTTGGGGTTGGTAAAGGAAGACCAATGAGGGAGAATGGTGTGGGAGAGAGGGAATATGAGGTTGAAAGAAAGACATAAAAGCAAAGAGAGAGAAAAAGACAGGCAACGAGTAGGGTGCAGAGAAGCAGCAGCAGAAAATAAAACTGCTGATAGTGGCTTCCAGAATTCAGACCTGCTTTCAAACCATATGGCAGAGATATTAGCTTGCCTGTAATTACTACAACATTCTCAACTGCAGAATGACTTTCATTAAAACCCATGGATTGAGGCACTTGGAATTTGTGAATAATTCTTACTTTGAGCTCTAGCTCTATTATGCCTCTGTTTGAAGTTGATATTTCTTAGGGAGGGTGAGACTCCACTTGTTCATCAAGCTGCTATTTTAGAAATAATGCCATCAAAATCAATTTAATGAGCATTTGTTTAGCACCCACTGTGTGCTAGGCTCTGTGCTAGGAGCTGCATACTGGGAATAGATATCTCTTAGCTACATCTATTCAATAAATATATTAGACAGCAGCACATGCCAGGCACTGTGTAGGGTGATGCAGGGGTAGGCTATCCCTAGCCGATTGATAAGAATGCAGACGATTACTTGTTGTAGGGTCACTGTGTATAACAAGTTGTACCTCCATTAAGCTGCTTCAGGTGGTGAAGGCATGAGAATGGTAACTTCATTCATCTTTGACCAGGAGGGCACCTAGACTAAGTCCACAGTGAAAAAGTGACCCATGAAAAAGGTGGTGACACTTTTAGTTTCATGATTCCAAGCAGGCTCCTAGATGGGGATTGTATTAGTGTATTCTCACACTGCTAATAAAGACACACCCAAGACTGGGTAATTTATAAAGAAAAAGAGGTTTAATGGACTCACAGTTCCACGTGGCTGAGGAGGCCTCACAATCTTGGCAGAAAGTGACAGAGAAGCAAAGGCACGTCTTACATGGTGGCAGACAAGAAGTATGTGTATGGAAACTCCCCTTTTTAAAACCATCAGATCTCCTGAGACTTACTCACTATCACGAGAACAGCACAGGAAAAACTCACCCCCATGATTTAATTACCTCCTACCAACTCCCTCCCATGACACATGGGGATTATTACAATTCAAGGTGAGATTTGGGAGGGAACACAGAGTCAAACCATATCATGGGTTGTTACTCTACCTCTCTGGAATAAAATATGATCAAAATAATTCCCAAGTTCAGGGTTTAGCATGTCTAATATCTATACCATCATGCTCAATCACTTACCACTTAGCTGAGAGGTGACAAATGGTTTCATTTTATATGTTATCTTTGATCTACTGGAAATGACTGCCTAGGGTACTGCTAATACGATTTCTGGGCTCAGTGACATGACAAGTTTTGCCACGGGGTGGCATTAAATAGTATAATTTCCAGCCCTGACACTGCCCAGTCTCCTTTGTCCTAGTGTTCTCTTGCTGCACAATAAACTACCCCCAAGTTAGTGGCTTAAAACACCAGTTATTTTCCTTATGAATCTGCAATTTGGGCAGAGCTCACAGGAGATAGCTCATATTTGATATACATGGTATCATCTGGAGCAGCTCATTTGAGGCTGCAGGATCCACTTCCAAGTTGACTCACTCGCATTGAGAGCTCAGGTGTGGCTGTCAGCCGGGGTCTCAGTTTCTATTCCTGTGAGTCTCTCTGAAAGGCTGCTTGGACTTTCTCACGACTTGGTGAGTGGCACCTAAGAAACAGCAAGTGAAGGTTGCTAAGATCTTAAGAGTTGGTCCTAGAAAAGGGCCTAACATCACTTTTGTCATATTCTACTGGTCAACACAGTCATAGAACCTGGTCAGGTTACAAGGAATAGAAAATGTGTCAAGGAATTCATGGTCATACTTAATCTGCCACAGCATTCTTCTGTTTTGTGAAGCAAGTTGAGCCCAGCTCCAATTGTGTATTGTCTTAGTCCATTTGTGCTGCTCTGGCAGAATACTACAGACTGGGTAATTGATAATGAATTTATTTGCTTACAGTTTTGGAGGCTGGAAAACCCAAGATCAAGGGTCTGACCTCTGGTGAGGGCATTCTTTTTATGTGATCCTGTGGTAGAAGGTCAAAGAGTGACAGAGTGCAAGAGGATTGTGAACTCATCCTTTCATATCAAACCCATTCTTGTGAAAACAGTGTTAATTGTTTCACTCTGCCCTCATTAGGCCCCACCTCCCAACACTGTTGCCTTGGGGATTAAGTTTGCAAAGCATGCTTCTGGGGAGACAGGTTCAAACCATAGCATTTGCTAGGGTAGTTCATAATGAAAAGCGTAAGGGGAAGCTTAAGACTAATAGCTTGAAAAAAAAGACAGTGTAGAACGTGACATCTCTAGACCTCTAATTGCAACCAGCTCTGCTCTGATGTGTCCTTCCTGCTAAGCCTCTGCTCTTCTGAGAATACTCAAGAACTCCAAAGGCTACGCAATGAAGGCAGACAGTCCTGCCAAGACTTTGCCAATCTTTTCAGGAAGTAGAATGTCTGGGCCTGTATTCACAAATTTCTTTTCTCTCAGTTACCAACTGGGGCTTGCAATTTCTATGTTGTCTTTCCTGCCTAACTGCTACCTTTTGGGTAACTATCCCAAGGGTTCTTCTCTTCACCTTTCTAAGCCTTACATGCTCTGCCATCAAGCATTATAAATACTGTGGGATTCCCAATCCAACTGTGCAGTTCCTAGGTTCAGGGGAGAGGTTGGGATCAGATTTTCTAGAGCTGTGTATTCAGTGAGGGCTTTCTGATGCCCTGGAGATGATTCATCTACCATACCTAGACAGTAGAAGCAACCTCTGGAGGTAATGAATTGCAAACAACCTTGTAGCTCCTTTTATTCTTTTTATTTTTATTTGCTCCTGCCATGCCTAGTAAGCATGAAATGGTCCCCAAGGGTAGAAAGAAAGGAAACCAAAAAGAAAAAAAAAAACAATAAAACTCCAGCATGCACACACACACACACACACATACACACACACACACACACACACACACACACACACACACTCTTCCCTAAGGTGAATGAGCATGCAGAGCCAGTATTATTCTCTTTGCACAATTAAAAGATTCTTCTATTTGCCTTTGGTTACTAAAAGCTTAATCATTTCAGAGAATCAGAAACTTCAGCACTTTCAGCTCATGTAAATGAGAGGCACTATCAGTCTGTTTTTAAATTGGTTGTGGGTCTTCCGAGGTCTACTATTTCAGCTTTTACCCAATGACTAGAAATTTTCCAAAGTCCCTTGGCCAGCAGTATACACAGCCAGACTGGTTTGATGCCAGTTGCACTTAGTAATGAATACATAGTAAGATTTAAAAATATTTTTAAGGTTCAGAGATTTAGAAACAAATAGACTCCCAATATAGGAAAAACACTCAATGTCTAGAAACTTCAAGGTCCTGAGTTAAAATCTACCTCTTTATAGTTTTCAGTCAGATTGAAAGGCCTGGTGCACTTTATTTTTCTATAGTTGACTCAACTCTACATCTGTGGTTCCAACCCTTCTGACCATACCAGATACATTAGTACAGCAGAAAGGAAAAGACACTGGTGTCAGGACTGGTGTTAGGATTAAGCTCCTGCCTTAAACTAGTGGTGTGGAATTGGGCCTCTGGAAAGAAGCATGTTTATAAGTACAGAAAGAGAGGTGATTTGAAACCAGACTGAGTGGAGTCTGAATCCCAGATCTGCCAGTTACTGACTTTTATTAACTAGGCCAGTTTACTTAACATCTCTAAATGTCTTTCTTCCTCATCTGTAAAATGAAAGCAAAAGTACCCAATTCATCGGTTTGTTATGACAACTAAATAAAATAATATATGGAAATTACCTGGCATATAGCAAACCCTCAATAAGTAATGGTTCCCATCCCTGGGGCCTCTGATTTTTCTAAAATGAGTAGGCTCATTGGTTTGACATCATCCTACAGAAATAGTGTTTTCCATGACATTGGCATGGGCCCTTAGCTCATAGAGTCTGTGTGTAAACATTTAAGAAAAGGGGGCTGTCCAAAAAGATCCTTAAAATCTAACTACGAAGAGCAAGGTGAGTGCTAAGAATAAATCAATGATGTCCTTCCCTTAAAACCTTTTTTCATTATAGTTTTCCTCTCCCTAAACTCCTCCTCCCACCCCCACACACACCCCATGTGGGAGAGATAAAAATGACTCCCAAAGATGTCCAAGTCCTAACACCCAGACCTGTGATATGTTACATTACATGGGAAAAGGGACATTGTTGATATGATTAAATTAATAAGTATGATGATTAAATTAATAAGTATGATGATCAATTTTGGCTGTTAACTTGACCAGATTAAGAGTTACCCAGATAGCTGGTAAAGCATTAATTATTCAGAAAGCTTCAGTAAGCACTGAGCCTACTATCCCTCCTCTGTTGAAAAAGAAACCCAGGTGGTTTGACATTTGATTAGAATAATTGGACTGCCCCAGGTTTATCTGTGAGGGTGTTTTCAGAGGAGACTGGCATGTGGGTCAGTGGACTGAGTGGGGGATGATCTGCCCTCAAGGTAGGCAGGTGCCATCCAATCAGTTGGGGGTCTAAATAGAACAAAACAGTACAGGAAGGGTAAATTCCTGCTCTCTCTCTGGAACTAGGACACTCTTCTCCTGTCCTCGGACATCAGCACTCCAAATTCTCTGACCTTTGGGCTCAGGGCCTCACACCAGTAGCCATGGGCCTTTCAGCCTTTGGCCTCTGACAAATAATTTCACCATCAGCCACGCTATTGGCTTTTCTGGTTCTCCAGCTTGCAGATGGTCTGTCATGGGTCTTCTCAGCCTCCATTGTCTTGTAAGACAATTTCCCTAATAAACCTCTCATCTATCTATCTTATCTATCTACCTAATCTATCTATCAATCTACTGTCTGTCTGTCCATCCATCCATCCTTCCATCCATCCATCCTTCCATCCATCCATCCATCCATCCTTCCATCCATCCATCCATCCATCCTTCCATCCATCCATCCTTCCATCCATCCATCCATCCTTCCATCCATCCATCCATCCATCCATCCATCCATCCATCCTTCCATCCATCCATCCATCTATCCATCCATCCATCCATCCATTCTATTGATTCTGCCTTTCTGGAACATCTTAACCCTAACTAAAACATTAAGTTAAAGACCCTGAGATGGGGAGATTATGCTGGATTATCTGGGTGGTTACAGGACTACTAAACATGGAAGAAGGGGACAGAAGGAGAGAGTCAGTGGGAAATGAAACCTTGGAAGAATGGTAAGAGAGATGCATCGTTGTTGGCTTCCAAGATGGAGGAAGAAACCATAAGCCAAGGAATGTGAATGGTTTCCAAGAACTGGAAAAGGCAAGGAAACAGATTCTCTCCTAGAGCCTCCAGGAAAAATTGAAGCCCTGCTGATACCTTGATTTTAGCCCAGTGAGACCCATTTTAGATTTCTGACTTCCAGAATTGTTAGATTTTAAAAAATATGTTATTTTAAGTCACAAAATTTGTGGTTTTTGTTATATTAGCAATAGAAAATTAATACACACAGATATTACTATAATTATTTTGATAAAATATCACCACAGCCATAGAGAAAATTATTTTTAATACTACTACTATGTGGGAGGATTACATTTGATTAACCAAAAAAAATTAAAAGTGTGTTTTTAATATATTTGTCATGCTCCCCCTACCCTGCCCAACCAAGATAAGAGATGAGCTGTGGTTGAAGAAAAGCCCTTAGAAGCTCCTCAAAAAATGAATGAGTTATATGCCTACCACTTGGGACACAGTCAGAGACATTAACTGAATCTTAATCATCTCAAGTCTCCGGAGAGAGACTTGAGACCCAAATAGTCCCCAGTTATCATCTCAAGTCTTAATTATCTCGAATAATCTCAAGTCTTAATCATCTCAAGCCTCTGAAGAGAGACTCCAGATCCAAATAGTCCCTAGTAGCTATGATTTGAATGTTTGCCCCCCACCAAAACTCAAGCTAAAAGTTAATTGCCTTTGTAACAGTATTAAGAGGTACGACCTGGCAGGGCACAGTGGGTCATGCATATAACCCTAGCACTTTGGGAGACTGAGGTGGGACGATTGCTTGAGCCCAGAAGTTTGAGACCAGCATGAGCAACATGCCAAAACCCCATTTCTACCCAAAATATAAAAATTAGCTGGGTGATGTGGCATGCATCTGTAGTGCCAGCTACCCAGGAGGCTAAGGTTGGAGGTCACCTGAGCCTTGGATGTTGAGGCTGAGTGAGCCATGATTGTGCCACTGCACTCCAGCCTGTGTAACAGTTAGGTCCTGTCTCAAAAAACAAATAAATAAAAGGTGAGACCTTTAAAAGGCAATTAGGCCGGACAGCACCAACCTCATGGGTGGGCCTAGTACCATTTTAAAAGGGCAAATTTGGCCCTTCTTAGCCTCTCTTGCCTTTCCACTTCCTGCTATGGAATAATGCAGCAAGAAATCCGTTGCCAAATACTGGCACCTTAATCTTGGACTTCAAAGACTAGAACTTGGAGCCAATAAATTTCTGTTTTCTGATACAGCAGCATCAATGGACTCAAATAGAACTTACTAATTAAGAAAGTGAATGAGGAATAATAACTTTTTAAGGTGAGTTGTAGGGAACCTTTTCTTATACTAGAGATCTTGGTTTCTGGGTAGGTAAATACAATTAGATACCAGTTTTCAATTGCATTTTGTAGAAATCTATATGACATAGGTCAGGATTAAAATACTATCTATCTTAGTCCATTTTGTTCTGCTATAACAGAATACCACAGACTTCATAATTTCTTTTTTTCATCTCCATTGCTTTTATTTAAAAAAAAATTATTTTTTTATTTCAAAAGGTTTGTGGAGAACGGCGGTGTTTGGTTACATGAGTAAGTTCTTTATAGCGATTGCTGAGATTTTGGTGCACCTATCACCCGAAGAGCGTACACTGTACCCAACGTGTAGTCTTTTTTATTTTTTTTGAGGCAGAGTCTCACTCCATTGCCAGGCTCCAGACTGGAGTACAGTGGCGCGATCTCGGCTCACTGCCATCTCTGCCTCCTGGGTTCAAGCAATTCTCCTGCCTCAGCCTCCCGAGTAGCTGGGACTACAGGTACATGCCACCATGCCCAGCTAATTTTTGTATTTTTTTAGTAGAGACGGGGTTTCACCATGTTGGCCAGGATGGTCTCAATCTCTTGACCTCGTGATCCGCCCGCCTCGGCCTCCCAAAGTGCAAAAGAAGATTTCATTGTTTTTTGCTAATTAATCGTCATGGCAATGGCAACAGTTCTCACATTTTAGTGCCAGGAAATTTATATTTAATAGATCTGAGAATGTGATGTAGCAAAATGCATCTTTGCCAAGTGTCCCAGGTGATTCTGACATGCTGGTCCAAGGACCTTACTTTGAAAAACACTGGTTTTAGGAGTGTCTTTTCTGTGTAATGATATTGGTATTGAGTGCGACGTGTTTTAAAGAAGTTCTGTTTCTGCCCAAGATGGAGTAACAGGGCCAGATTTACCTTTCACCTGACACAACCAAAAATGTCAGCTAAAATACATGAAATAATGATTTTCAAAACAGCAGTCATCAGGTGATGAAGAGCAGTGATCTCTAAGAAACAGGAGACAAAAGGGGTACACTCGGACTGCTCCAGCTTACTGTGTAGAGAGAATTTCCAGGCTGAGACTCAGGGAAAGGAACTCAAGTGCAATTCAGACTCCTGATTTGAGGAGAAGGTGTGAAGAGGCTGGGGAAACCAAGGTGGTTAGAGTTCATAGAACAGAGTACCAGAAACGAGAGAGCTGCATGGAGAGAGGACCCCGATAACTGCAGAGGGGGCCCTCAGGGATTCAGCATCATACTGATCCAGCACATGCATGTGGACAATCTACCGGGGACTGGGGGCCAAGCTTGTGGGGGGCAGAGAACAGACCTGGCTCTCACAAAAGGCTGGGAATATTGTCTGCTCCTTCCAGCCAGACTGGAAAACCTGTAATTCACAGGATATTGGTAGAACAGTCAAGAAGGCCTTGCCTCAGTAGTAGGGAATAATTAGCAGTCTAAAGCACTGCTCCATATTTGCCTAATAAATTATAAAAAAGCAATTGGCAAAAGTATTAAACTGCATCTAAGTTACTTAAGGTCATCCCAGAACAGAGTTCAAGAATATTTATGGGAATAAAAAAATATCCAGCGCCAAGCAAGGTTAAAATTTACAATGTCTGACACCTCAAAATAGTAATGTAGTTTAAAATGGAAACGCACCACTCTCCCTGACTGCCCTGGAGGTGTACTTCCATGCACATTTTTGTGCCATTAAAGAGTCCAACAGTTTAAGCCTTCAGTGGAACATTTCTTACATAACAAGCTAGAGACTGCCAAACCATGGTCTGTGTTGATATTTATCTTGGCTTCTGAGATAGCACTTCTTCTTTTATGTCTATGACTTTTAAAAAATATTTTTCCTGTGTTTGATACCTCCAACCTTGCCATTGGATTATGGTAAGGAAGACTCAGCTGAGATTATTGGCCAACTACATTGTGCATTCTAAGGGGCTGGAGCTAGGAGTCATGGGTAATGGTGGTGGGTGGGTGAGTTGGGACAAGTTTTCTGAGGTCAATGTATGACTCAGATTCAAAGCCTTTGAGAGCAGTAAGGACCAAACCAGGCAGGCCAAGGTCTTGGATAGGTCTGAGGGGGCTAGCTCAGCCACGTTCCAGAACAGAAGCCCTTTGGTACCCAACAGGAACATACAGAGAGTGAAGTGAGTAAAGTCTCCTTAGGATTTGGTCAGGGCTGAAGAGGTCAGACTTGTTCATTGGCAGAGGTTGGAGGCTGGGTCAGTGACGGGTGTTCTGGTATCATGCATGGACTTACTGCTCTAGAGGTTTATAATTGAGCTCCACAATTTGAGCCTGGGATGTCTGTTCTTCCTCTGAGATTTGGACAGTTGTAAATTTGGTTGCCAGGCCTGTTTCTCTGATTCCCTCCCATCCTTCAAACTGAACCTGGCACTCTGTCGTTAGGATGTCCCTAGTTAGACACTTGGCCACCAGAACAAACATGTTTTCTTCAGATTGACTGGTACCTGGGCATTCCTTCGCACTCTGCCCATACAGAAATGTGGCTTTTCTGCATACAATTTACAAATCTTTGGGCTGCTAGAAAATGCTGCGTTTCTTAAAATATTGTAGCCCAGATGAATTTGTGGGAAAGCTCCTACTTGAAGATGATGACAAGATATTACTGTTATTTGATAGAAATTTTACCTGCTCTGAGAGATGACAATGGAAGTCTAAGGATCAGTCTTTGGGAAAATTGAAAGCCAGGCACAGAAAGACAAATATCGCATGTTCTTACTATTATGGGAGAGCTCAAAAAGTTGATCTTAGGAAAATATAGAGTAGAATGGTGGTTACGAGAGGCTGGGAGGGGTGTGGGAGGAGGGTGAAGAGAGGTTGGTTAATGGGTACAAATATGCATTCATATAGAAAAATAAGTTCCAGTATTTGATAACACAGTAGAGTGACTATCATTAACGACAATGCATTATCTGTCAAAATAGCTAGAAGAGAAGGTTTGAAATGCTCCCAATACAAAGAAATGATAAATGTTTCAGGGCTGATGGATATCCCCGATACTCTAATTTGATCATTACACGTTGTATGCATGTATCCAAATAGCACATGTACTCTGCAGATATGTACAATGATTATGTATCAATAAAAAGTTTAAAAAGAGAGAGCATAGGTGAGAGCTCTCTGCTTTTATCTGATGAGCTCTGGACTGCCTTGCATACTCCTGGACCCGATGCATGGTCATTAGCCTACCAGAAAGTCTCAATCAAGGGCAAGATTATGCTTTCTGGAGAGAAATGCACTGGAAGCTTGATATGATCTAATTGATGTTAATTGTGATAAGTGTTGCTGGTTTTACTTTTGGCTTCATACTTAATGACTTATGTTTTGTGGTAGTAATGAGTAAAAGAGGTGGAGTGAGTCGATGAAACTGCCTCTGTGCCCTGATAAGTGGCTGTGTTTTGATTGGTTCTCGGATGGGAGTTGATTTTTCTACAGGAAATGAATTAGCTTACCAATGTGAAACTACTGGAGGCAAAGTCAAGAGAAGTTTACTTTACCTCCATCGCAGTCTTATTCCCACGTCCTCACTTTTTGTCTCTTCCCTTTATTCTCCTTCTTTTTCTCCCCACATTCATGATTGCCTTTCCATCAGCAACTTGGTCCAGGTTCTCATACAATTCACAGAAATCGTATGGAATTCAGAAAAGGCTGTGGTGGGATAGTTTTCCTCCTTGTTTCTGTGAGTCTTACCTTTGGATTGGAAAAAGAATTTATATACCACCCTAGGGGATCCTTCTTCAATTTTTCTGAAATTAAGAGAGCCCATGTTTTATTTATTTTTTTTCATAATGTGTCGAAGGAAATCGTTTTTGAAAAGTTCGGAATGGAAAGAGGTCAACTGGGAGGAGATTTTTATGTTGAGGTATTCTCTCCCTGGCATGAGATGAGTCCCTGTGAATTGAAAAGATGGGGGCTCTCTTTGGAAGGGCACCCATCCCTGCCCCCAGAGAGCCCTGGGCCTACATTTTATGGAGAACAGCATCTGCTCTCACATTGAGCCTGGTTAAGCCTTTGAATTTTCTTTTCCATGTGTTCTCAATCACTGATGGTGCTGAATCATGAGGCATATTGCCAGATGTGGGAATAGATTTATTTATTTATTTTTGAGACAGAGTCTCGCTCGCTCTGTCATCCATGCTTGAGTGCAGTGGCATGATCTGGGCTCACTGCAACCTCTGCCTCTGGGGGTTCAAGCCATTCTCCCGCCTCAGCCTCTCAAGTAGCTGGGACTACAGGCATGTGCCAGCACATCCGGCTAAATTTTTCTATTTTTAGTAGAGACAGGGTTTCGCCATGTTGGCCAGGCTGGTCTCGAACTCCTGACGTCAGGTGATCCGCCCTCCTCGGCTTCCCAAAGTGCTGGGATTATAGGCATGAGCCATTGCACTCAGCCAGGAATGGAATATTCTTACTGAGGAACTTCTTAAGTTCTGAAAAAATAAATTTTCAGGAAAAGCCACAGGCTTGAAAGCCACAGACTTTTCCTTCAGGGTCTGGCACATTGTCACTTTCCTTTTCCATGTGTTAACAAATGATGTTTAGAAATATGCTCTTTCCCACTGTCCCCATGCCAAAGTTCAGCCTTTTGTATTTTTCCTTAATTGTCCAAGGAATATTTGAGCATCTAAGCTGATATTCTTTATTACTGTGGGTGTGATTTGGGAAATAATTCTTAGAGGGCAACTCTGAGTCTGTGGTGAATAAAAAAGTGAGAATAAAGGTGAATGAATATTGTTTCTGGTGTCCTCTGTGCAGCTGGAAAAATGATGAGCAAATTAGCTTGTATTAGCTGAGCATCTTCCTCTTATTGAAAGGGTCGTGATGCTTGTGATTGGAAAAAAGCTGTTCTTATGCGGCAGCCTTTTAGGAAGGACTGTGGTTCAATGGGCTTGTCTATGGGGCTCACTTTTGGGCTTACCTCTACCTCCAAGCCATCCACCATCATTAGCCACGTTTCTAAAATTAATTTGTTAGAGGAACTGTTTGATTTATGAGATACGTGGGTTTTGATTGGAGTTGATTATGGAGTTCAGGAGGGTCTTCTGATTATGGGGAAGGCTGGTTAAGAAGCAGAAAGAGAAAAATGGAAGCCAATCTTCTCAAACATTTTGTTGGAAGTCTGCTTAAAGATTCATTTTGCTATGCAAACCACAGATAGCATAGCCGGTTCTACCTCTATGCCTTCAGGTCACTCAAGTGTAACAGGAGTGAGAAATTAGAATCAAGGGCCCATTTCATCACTTTCCTCCAAGTTTCTGTATCCACATGTGCTCCAAATGAAACTGCTGTCCGTACTCTTGTCTTAACGGATTTTATGTTTAATCGCCTTTAATAGAAGGTTTGCAGAGTTCTCTTTTCTTCTTCTATAACAACTTGCATACTTAGAGTCTGTGGTTAAAAGGGTGATTCAGGTCTTGGCAATATGTGATACTTCTGTCTTTTGAAAATAAGCCATTTTTAAAATCTTGGTTTACTTTGTTTTATGGTAACAAGACAATACACTTTCTTATTTATTTCATATGTGCACTCCACACTCACTAAAATAGGCCTTATTTCTTAAGCAAGAGTCAAGAAATAGCCTTATTGGCTGGCAGGTGCAAATACTGAAACCAGCACAAATGACTGTGTATATTCATGCCTGAGTCGTATTTGTCTTCAGACTCAGGTGAGGGGTGCAGACTGGAGTATTCATCGACTCCCCTTGTGTGGGTTAAGATGTTGGCAGGTCGGCCCAGGTGAGAGAAGCAAAGTCATGAGTGGCCCTGTTCCCTGCGGGAGCCTTTACTTTTTCCATGCTTACACACAGGACCCCTAAGCCGGCCGGTCAAAAAATCAAGAGGCGGACTTGGTGAAAGTGTGAATAAATGAGTGTAGTTACTATAAAGGCATTAAGGAAAATTTTGCTCATGGTGACTCAGTAGTGCCTCCCTGGTTGTAAAGGACAGTGTCTTCTGGTGAGCTGTGAGCATGTCCCATGGGTTGACAATCAGATTTGCATGTCTGATGACATTAATTGCAGGGTGCTATGGGCCAGGTTTCTGTAAGTTGGGTGGAGATGGAAGCCACTGGCGGTGAGTGCAACGCCCAGGGGAAAGCATGTGAGTGGGAGGAAGAAAGGAAGGTTTTCTGGAGCGGTTGCAATGTGTATGCTGCTGAAATCGACTTGAACATTAAGCAGCATCTGCCAGGATTGCTAGCTGCTAAGTAGCACGTCTTCAATACTCATGATTCGTGGGGTACTTGGGCAAAGGTAAAAGTGTGGTAAGTTTTAATACTGCGCTTTCTTACTAGTCACTTTTGACATTTATACATGATTGTGTGTGTGTGTGTGTGTGTAAAACTAACTGTAAGATGTCAAGTTTCAGCCTATTGATTTTTTTTTATTCCAGAAGCTTTCCAGCATTACCTAAGAAACAAAGGCTCAGTTTTGGCTGCTTCATTCTTATCCCTTCAACCACAGTTCTAACGTGCTTGATCTATTGAGAGCAAAGATGATCAATGACTCAGAGGGGAGAAATGGATTTAAACACCCAAAGGTTAGTTTGCCGTTTCTGCAGTAACTTTTGGTGTGATAATGCGAAAAGAACAAGAACTTTTGATTCATAGAGACCTAGTTTGAATCTGACTCTACTGTGTATTTATGACATTGTGCAAGTAACTTATTGTGGGTTGTAGCTGATCAAGGCACAGCTAAGACTAGCCTAATGCTGATGATTCTGTGGAAATTTTATTTCATTTTATGTTGGGATTTAGCATTGTGGTTGGATAGGAAGAGTTGATGTTGAAGGTATGTGCCTTAAATTCTTCTTTTGATTTCTGCAGCATTTTCTTCCTCTGGGACCTTCAGGAATCTGGCAGCTGAAGTGTTAGGTCTATCAGGAACTCTTTCTGTCCATCCTTCCCGTCCATCCATTTATCCACTCAACACTTAGGTGCTGAACTACTGACTACATGTCAAGCATAGTTCTAACAGCTAAGGATTGAGCAGTGAAGAAAAACAGAAAAAAAAAATCCTGTATTCATGGAGCTTTCATTCTAGTGAGTGAGGAATGCAATAAACAAAAGAAGTCAGTAAATTATGGGTATATTAAAAGGGAATGTGTTACAAGGAAAATAAAGCAGGAAAAGCGAGTGGGGTATGGAGGCAATTTTAAATAAGGCGATGAGAGCAGGTCTCATTGAGAAAGAGCTCCCCTGCAGAGCTCTGAACACAGTTTGCAGACAGTGCCTTCTTATTCCCAACCGGCAGTGCTCGTTCCCTTGTCTTCCTCTTGTTTATTCACTGAGGTCTCATTATTTTTGGTCCATGAAAACAAAAATTGTTTGAGAGCACAGAATATGACTTTTGGGTTTTCCTTTAGGGCTATGTTAAGATGCTGGTAGATGCCAGTTTAAGGATAAATTGGTGAGGCGCTCTTTTCTGCCCCGGTTAGGTTCTGGAAATGATACCTCTGCTCTATTATCCACGAGGCCTTATGCATTGGGCAGCTACCTGCAGAGCTTTTTTTGCATGACCTCTGTAGCCCCTCTCATATGCCTCACACAAACCTCTGACCATGCAGCTAAATATAGTCCCTCGTGGGGCTAAGTCTCTGCTTCTAGTCGTTTCCCTGCTTTCTTGCAGGAGCAGGCAGGCACGGGTTGCCAACCTAAGTTCATGCTTTTGGACAACAGCAACCTCTGCCTTCACATTTCCTGTCCCAAGACAGGGAAAGCAGAGTGTCTCATCACCAAGAAAAGCCTCTCACTTTCCCTGTCTTGGTCCAGGAGGTAAGGGAACAAGGAGAAAAAGTCAGTCACATCATGGTGTCACGGCCAGGCTGGGACCTGGAAGCAACCTTTGCAGTATGAGGATGGGGTCCACATCAAGAAGATACCTCGTCTTCTTTGGCCTATGATGTATCATGAGTCAGTGAATATTTCATTAGCTTTCATGAAGGGGGATATCTGCTTCCTGGTAATTTTCAAAACGTTGAAGAGCCCCTTTAGAATCTGGGAGCAAAGTTTAGTGCGTGAAGCTCTACGAACGCCATGGACACCTTTTAATTTGGGATTTAGTAGAGCTTAAATTCCCTCTGATACATCCTAAGTTCCCCAAAGCCAGTGTGAATGGATGGCGTCCAGGCAACATCTGTGCCTCCAGCTGACATGGGGTGTGGTAGGGTTTGGCTTTCATTTTCCCTTTCCGATACGGATCTCAGAGGTGGCTTCTCCTTGGCTAGCAATATGACATTGCCATGCCAGCTGCAGCACGTCTGTACACATCCTGGGGCTGTTCACCTCACATCATTCTATGCCAGTCTTGTTGGCCTTTTTCTGCCCACTCGGGCTCTAGAGAGACAATGATGTCAGCCAGAGCTGCTGTGGCAAGTGGAGCTGTTCTGATGTCTAGTCAGGTGTCCAGAGCCTTCTTGCCACATTCAGCTCCTGCCCTCATCTTCTAGGCTGGACCCAGTACAGCTGTGGGCCGCTTTCCGTAACTGTGAAGTGTATTTCTGCCCAGCTTAGTAGTAATGAGGAGAAGTATCTGTTTTTACATGTTTGCTTGTTGTTTTAGGTGGTAAGAGTTCTGTAGAAGCCAGGCTTTCCTAACATCCCAAGTCCTTCTTAGGCAGCATTATGGTTCTCCAGTTACATATGTGCCCAGCTCTGTCCAATATTGAGTCCCGATCTGTACTTGAAAAGACAAAGATGAACAATAGCAGGAGAGTAAACGCTGGGGGTGGGGGTAGTGGGCCCAGCTGCACTGACAATAACAATCCCCTTCCCACCCCTTCTTGCTTGTCTGTGAAGCTACCTAAGGAGTAATTCTTCCCTGAACCGTACCCTATTGGGAACCGAGGTGCGGAGGTGCCAGGCAGTGGTTTGGGGTTGACTCCGGCCCTTGACTTGTGTGTCACAGCTGTGTGGGAGATGCAGTATCACTCCCTTGATTTGTTTGGTTTTCAGGATAGCACCTGTGTTGGCAGTCTGGAACTTACTCTTGTGCATGTTGTTATTTATCTTCAGTGGTGCAAGGCCCCACTGTTCCATCCTTCTTCTGAATTCACAGAAACATCCGCTTAAATAGACGCCTTGGCTTGGAATCACATCTGAGAAACCTCAATCCACTTGGCCTGTCAAAATGAAGTCCTTAAAAGTCCTCATTCTCTAGTGCCAGCCATTCATCTCCTATAGTCTAATCAATGCTTCCCAATCTTTTTCATGTCACAGTATACATGGACATGATATGATTTATGTAGATGGGAGGGCTCATTTTTAGACAGTAGGCCATTGGGGTCTGGCTACTCTAGTTCTTGCCCCCTCACCCTCACATGGCAGTTCCTGGGGCTTAGGGGATTTGTGTTTCCCTCTAGCACACCTGTTCCCATTAGGGGCACACAGGTAGGCTTCAGCTAAGGTTAGAAGCTGTAGCCCAAGACCTAGCATAGAACACAATCTCAAGGTGCAACAAAGTGTCCCATCCATAAACACCTTTGATGATGATCCTAGAAGGTGGATCTCTTTTCCCAGGATGTTGTAAGTTTGGGAGAACTAAGTTCCTGTGGTTGCGCCCATTGCTTGGTGCAGTCTGCCACCACCTGTTCTTCTAGAAGGAAGGGTAGAGGGATACCAACACTGCATGCCCCCTGTCCCCTCCAGACTAGCATGACCAGGATCCTTGGCTCTGTGGCCAAATTCTAATGCTTACCACTGCTTCTTTCCATCCTATCACATTCTGGGAGTATTTCACATGACTTCCACAGGTTCCTGACCTCCCAGCTTTGCTACATCTTCTGCATAGCTTAGAACATCACTTCTTATGCAATGGTTGGAGGAGTCATAGACGTTCTGCTGAGGTTGTCTGCTTGTGTTGCCATGAACCACACCTGGATAACTCATCTGGGTGGAATTCAGCTATTGCAAGAGTACACACTAGTCCTTTTTTAGGTCTTATGACTATGTGGTACCAGATTGTGCTTCTCACATTTAAACAGAGCTATGGGTTCATCTGTCCATTCGTTCATTTATTTTCTCATTCAACAACCCTATTCAATAAATGCTGGGTACTGGGAATATAAAGACAGATGTCGTAGTCTCTGCCTTTCAGGAGCTCATAGTGCAGTGATGGAGATCCGAGAAGTAAACAATGGTAGTACGCTTGAGAAATTCCATGGGGTTCCTTGGAAACACACAAGAGGGGGAGATTCTCATATGTGGAAAGTGGTCAGAGGAGGTTCCCTGCCTGAGATGAGATGACTTTTAGCTTGAGTTTATTCTCCCCCCTCCCCTCCCTCTCCTCCATCCCCTTTCCTCCTCCTCCTCCTTCTTCTCCTTCTCCTTCTTCTCCTTTTCCTTCTTCTTTTCTTTCTTTCTCTTTGAACAGAGTTATCTGGGATGTGTGCTAATTGAATGAAGGAAGGAAGAAAACTGCATAGAGCTAGAGAGTGGAACTTCAAGTACCACCATTTTGTTTGGTCACAGTAGAATTCTAATGGGCAACAGCAACTAATGAAATAAGGATCACTTAAGGAGGGAGAGGAGGCCTCTACATTAGCCTGCAATGGTCAGATCATACTTTTGGAAGGAGAATGTCTATGGGATTCACTCATAAAAACCCTGTAAAGTTTCAGCTGGAGGAGAAAGAAATCTAGATGGCAAGTTGGCTTGAAGAGACTTGTTACGTATGGCTTCTGTGTGTGCGGGAAGATAGTCAGGGGAGACTGCATTCTCTATCCTGCTTCTTTCATTCAAAAGACAGCATGATCTTGGGCAAGTGACATGACACCTCCCAACCAGTGTCGTCATTTATAAAGGTGGTTCTAATAATACCTCTCTCACCAGGGTTGATATGAGGATTAAATGACATAATTTATTGATGTATGAGAGAATCTAACATGGTAACTACTCAACAGATGTTAATTTCTCTTTCCTTCCCATCTATCTTTTTTCTCTTCCTCTTTGCCTTCTTTCTTCCCTTCCCCCTGCTTTTCATATATCAACTCTTTGTTAGGTAAGTAATATTTGTCAGGCATCCTGCAAGATTGACATTGTCCGATATGGCAGCCATGAGCCACTGTGGCTACTGCACATTTGACATGTGGCTAGTCCCAGTTGAGATGTGTTGTACGTGTGAAATACACACAGAAGTTGGGGTAGTTAACACTCCGCCTTGTCCCCATACTATTTCCAGGGCATGCTTTCCTATGGGAAGGAGACTAGAGGCTTTTTGATTCTGTGGAGGTTTTTCCTATAAAAAGCCAGTCTTTGATGGGTTTCTGAGGTGGTCTTCAATTGCTGACCAGTAAGCTCACCTTCCTTCCTGCAATGACATTTTTATAAATGGTAGTCTTGCTTTTAAATGTCTAGTCTGTGGTCTTAATTTCTACACAAGTCTGGAAATGCTTAGTACAAAAAAAAAAAAACAAAAACAGGCATGGTGGCTCATACCTGTAATCCCAGCACTTTGGGAGGCCGAGGCAGGAGGATCACTGTGGCCAGGAGTTGGAGACCAGTCTGGGGACCATAGTGAGACCTTGTCTTTAAAAAAATAAAAAAATCAGCAGGGTGTAGTGATGTGTGCCTATAGTCCTAGCTATTTGGGACACTGAGGCAGGAGGATCACTTGAGTCCGGGAGTTTAAGGCTGTAGTGAGCTGTGACGGAGTCACTGCACTCCAACCCGGGCGACAAAGTGAGACCCTGTCTCTAAAAAAAAGAAAAAAACTGGAATGCAAACTATCTTATTACTAATTTTTTCTGTTGGGCGCATATTTAAATGACAACATTTTGGATATACTTGCTTAAATATGTTATTAAACTTAATTTCACTGGTTTCTTTTTACTTTTAAAAATATGGCTACTGAAAAATCAAAATTACATATGTGCCTTGCACTATGTTTCTATTAGGCAGCCCTTTGTGACGCTTATGTCTAGTGGGAGGAAGGCAGAAAAACAACAGCAACAGAAAGTTATTTTGAAAATAAATGAAAAAAACCACAAATACAAAATGACGCATTGTGATGCACACTGTGGAGACAAGTTTCTATGGAAAGGAAAATGAGAAGACCTTTCTTTATTCAGCTGCGCCATGGAAGGCCTCTCTGAGGAAGGCACATTTGTGCTGTGCCTTGAGGGAGGCTCTTCCTACACAGTTTCCAGCCAAAAGTGGACATAGAGCATTCCAGGTACAGGAAACAGCCTGCCGCTGAGTATTTATTGAGACTCCGAAATGCTTGTGGTCAGCGATGGGGAGAAGCAGACCCACAAAGGGTCCCCTGACTTTTCAGAGCTTGTGGTACAGGCAGGACAGGCATGGACGTGAGGCTGCAGGGATGCAGCAAGTAACACTGGCTCTGGAAGTGCTTTTCCTTCCTTTCTTCTCTCTGTCTCAGAAGCATCACCGACCACAGTCCTGACCTTGCAGGTCCCGGGGCTGGTCTGTTCTTCCTTCCAGGTGGGTGGTGAATAACACTCACATTTCTCTCTTTATTCCCTGTTCTCCCTGCCACTCTGACTCAGACTCATCATCTGAGAAATAAGCATCTGCAGCAGCCTCTTAACTCATTTCCTTGCCTCCAGCTTCTTTCTCCCTTTCATATGTTCTTTGTGAGGCTGCCAAATTAATCTTCCTGAAATACCGTTTAGCCCATGTAACTTCCCTGCTAGCACCCTGCTGCTGGCAGAGGAGCAGTGTGCTGGGAGCTTCTGTATGTCTTTCACTTTTGACCTTTACCTTTTCCTTCTACGGGCAATGACACCATTTGCAGAGAAGCATGTTCTACTGCCAACCTCTTTAGCTTGAGGAGCTCGTAAAAGTCTCATCTTCAGTCATCTTCCCATATTTCTACTCCTGCCTTGCATTGTCTTCTGGGCCAGGCATGATTGAGTCATCCTTCTTCAAATGCTAAGGGCCACTGCCTCCCAGGGAAGAGAGAGAAAGAATATTGACAAGAGCTCAGGTTCTGGCGTCCATCAGACCAGCTTCAAATCCCAGCTCTGCCATTAAACTAGCTGTGGGCACCTTTTCAAGAACTCGTTTATATTTTCTAAGCCTTAGTTTTCTCATCAGTTAATACAGGAGGCTATAAGTAATTTGTACCCCTTGGGGTTGGGTGGATAAAATGAGACACTGTTTATCAAATGTTTCATAAATGCCTAGTCCATAAGTCGTTAAGTACTATAGACTAGTTACTTATGCGAAGGGCCACAGAACCCTTAACTCATGTCATTGTTAAAAGGATGGTAAGCCATGCCTATATTGATTAACGGAGTTGCTTCCAGGGATGTCTGGCCCTGCTTTCTTTTCGTATCTCTAGTGTCAGCATCTTCTTATATATGGTAACGGACTGGGGTCTGAGTGTATGGTGATGGTGCTGGCCAGAAATGCTGGATAGTGACACTGAATTGTGCTGTCATGGAACTGGACGGGACCTCAAGGGACTTACTCAGTGTCGGATCTCTAAGGTCCCTCAGTGATCCAAAGTAGATTTGAGAGAATTTAGTCAAAAAGGCTCCTATTGGCTCTTGGGTCTGTTATTTTTCTTGCCCAGCAGTCCCTAGGGGGTCCCCTACCCCTCACCGACACAAGTCATATTATTGTTGGTTTATCACTTCTTTTTGGCCACTCTTATTTAAATGTATTTTTGCTTAACTTCTGTCAAAGAGGAACAGTGAAAAAAGCTCGAAGTCATGAATACAGGAGGCTGGAGGCAGTCACGCCTCAGCTCTCCTTCCTGTGTTCCTAATCATACTTCATTAGATCCTCCCTATGTGAGGGTTAAATGGCTCACAGACTCGGAAATATTAAAAGTCTTACACAAATTTAAGGTGCTATTGTTAGCCAAGCTTTCCTCACTTAAAAAAAAAGAATATATATATATATATGTATATATATATATATATATATATAAATGTGCTTTAGGTTCTGGGGTACATGTGCAGAACATGCAGGATTGTTGCATAGGTACATACATGGCAATGTGGTTTGCTGCTTCCTTCCCTCTGTCTCCTATATCTGGCACTTCTACCCATGTTATCCCTCCCAAACTCTCCACCCCCCACTGTCCCTCCCCTAGTCCCCCTCATCAGACCCCAATGTGTGATGTTCCCCTCCCTGTGTCCATGTGTTCTTATTGTTCAACACCCGCCTATGAGTGAGAACATGCGGTGTTTGATTTTCTGTTCTTGTGTCAGTTTGCTGAGAATGATGGTTTCCAGTTTCATCCATGTCCCTACAAAGGACACAAACTCATCATTTTTTATGGCTGCATAGTATTCCATGGTGTATATTTGCCACATTTTTCTTGTCCAGCCTATCATTGATGGGCATTTGGGTTGGTTCCAGGTCTTTGCTATTGTAAACAGTGCCACAATGAACATATGTGTGCATGTGTCTTTATAATAGAACGATTTATAATCCTCTGGCTATATACCCAGTAATGGGATTGCTGGGTCAAATGGAATTTGTATTTCTAGGTCCTTGAGGAATCGCTACACTGTCTTCCACGTTGGTTGAACTAATTTACACTCCCACCAACAGTGTAAAAGTGTTCCTATTTCTCCACATCCTCTCCAGCATCTGTTGTCTCCAGATTTTTTAATGATCACCATTCTAACTGGCGTGAGATAGTATCTCAAAGTGGTTTTGATTTACATTTCTCTAATGACCAGTGATGATGAGCATTTTTTCATATGTTTGTTGGCCTCATATGTCTTCTTTTGAAAAGTGTCTGTTCATATCCTTTGCCCACTTTTGAATGGGTTTGTTTTTTTCTTCTAAATCTGTTTTAGTTTTTGTAGATTCTAGATATTAGCCCTTTGTTAGAGGGGTAGATGGCAAAAATTTTTTTCCATTCTGTTGGTTGCCGGTTCACTCTAGTGATTGTTTCTTTTCCTGTGCAGAAGTTCTGGAGTTTAATTAGATGTCATTTGTCTATTTTGGCTTTTGTTGCTAATGCTTTTGGTGTTTTAGTCATGAAGTCCTTGCCTATGCCTATGTCCTGAATGGTTTTGCCTAGATTTTCTTCTAGATTTTTTATGGTGTTAGGTCTTATGTTTAAGTCTTTAATCCATCTGGAGTTAGTTTTAGTGTAAGGTGTCAGGAAGGGGTCCAGTTTCTGCTTTCTGCACATGGCTAGCAAGTTTTCCCAACACCATTTATTAAACAGGGAATCCTTTCCCCATTGCTTGTTTTTGTCAGGTTTGTCAAAGATCATATTGTTGTAGATGTGTGGC
>CAUYLG010003905.1:0-85566 GCA_963573385.1 Cacajao melanocephalus
TGGGAAGAAATGCCTGATATAGGTGAAGGGGAGGAAAGCAGCAAATCACACTGCCACGTGTGTACCTATGCAACAATCTTGCATGTTCTTCACATGTACCCCAAAACCTAAAATACAATAAAAATTAAAAAAAAAAAAGAAAAAGAAAAAGAAAGAAATGCATAGTATGTCCTTTCTTGCTTTCTACCTTTGAACTAACAGCTGTGTAGTGAGGTAAATCAGAATTCCACAAACAGGTAGTAATTTAAGTGTTCTAAGTTTATTATACCAAAAAGTATTTATTCTACAACACTGGATCAAAGAACAAACTACCACTGGAGTTATAATTATAATAAAACATTGAAAATAAATCAATAAGATAACTGAAGCTGGAAATATACCTAAATAATAGTGTCATAAATAGCTTTTCACTGCAGACTATATCTCCAACTACTTGTTTGCTTTCTTCTTGCTTGACTTTTTTTAAAATGCAACATAAAAATTCCATGAAGAATGCATAGTTTGTACACCACACAATAACTCAAAATAAACAGTTCTGTGAAACAACAGTTTTTATTGTGAGTTTGCTCATTACATAAGAAGAATGTGTTTGGAGTCTCTGTGTCCTTATGGAATATAGAAATCCAGAAAACAACTCCTTAAATTTCCCTAAAACTAAAGTTTTCAAAGACTCAATTGCAAGTTCAAAGGAAATTTTAGATACTTTCCATTCATAAGAGCCTCTCTTCATTTTCTTCAAAGCTTCTCGGTTTCCATAGACTAGTGGTTCACAGCTCTGACTGCAATAAGAAGCAACTGCAAACTTTTTTTTTCTTTTGAGACAGTGTCTTGCTCTGTTGCCCAGGCTGGAGTGCAGTGACACGATTTCTGCTAACTGCAACTTCTGCCTCCTGGCTGGGACTACAGGACCAGGCCACCATGCTCAGCTAATTTTCCTTTATTTTTGGTAGAGATGGGGTTTTGCCATGTTGCCCAGGCTGGTCTTGAACTCCTGCACTCAAGTGATCTGCCCATCTCAGCCTCCCAGAGTGCTAGGATTACAGGCGTGAGCGACCATGCCCTGCCCAGCAACTGCAAGCTTTTTAAAAATACCAATTATTGGCTCTATGGCCATAGATTCTTATATAATAGGCTTTGGATGGGGTCTACACATCAGTACTTTAAAGCTCCACCACTAATTCTAACATTTAAATTCTGCTGTACCAAAATATTTTTGTGCCTAATAATCATGGGATTGTACAAAAATTACAAAATAAAAACCACAGGGCTTATGGACAAATGGGGCTAGAGGCATAATACTCAAGAAATTAATTAGGGACACATTTTTTAAAAACAGAAACCTAATTTTAAAAAACTTTGCATAGTTTTATACATATTAAATGTTAAGAAGCACAGGACTACTATATTAACATGGTACTTTGTTTTGAGAAGACCTGAAGTTTGCTTGTATCAAAGAAGGTTTCAGAAAGGTTGTAACTTGTGAATTACCATAAAGTGGGAGAGTTATCCAAAATTTGACAGAAAGTTAAAATACCACATGTGGATGAGCGTAGCTCGTAACAAAAAGGAAGATAGCCAGTAAAGGACTGAAGTGTGTGTCTACTATGTATTCCTACACAGGTTGGTTCCACTAGTTATAGTTTTCTGCATTCACCTAGTACTTCTTCAGGTTTCAATATAAACAAATGCAAAATTAGTATTAAGCTCACATGTTCCTAATATGTCAATTGTGTGGGAACAAATTCATGTTTGTTTAAATATATTAAAGCGTGTGTGTGTGTGTGTAGTTACCCAGTTATTAGTTAAGACAGGGTCTTGCTATGTTACCCAGGCTGGCCTTGAATTTGTGGCATCAAGTAAGCGATCCTCTCATTTCAACCAAGTTTTCAAATGTTGAAATGACTTCAACCAAGATTTCAATGTTTTCAAATCCAGTGGTATAGCAGAGGTGGCTCTACAGCCAGGCTTAAAAATTACTGCTTTAAAGATACATATAGTTGAAACCCTAGTTGTACAGGCTCAAGTTACATCATGTATATATATTATGTGACTACTAAATAAGAAGACTGAATCATCAAAAAGCATTTTTCATTACTTTTTATTCCTATGTGGTATATGTAACATTATCAATATTTCAATTCACTTCATGTTTAAAAGGTAAGGCATACTTCCTTTTAAATATCTTGCATTATTTGAGGATTATAAGTATTACTGTACTATTTCAGAAGCTGACTATGCTATGCAGACAGATACAATTTTACACGAATAAGGAGACAAAGTAAAATTCATCTTCAGCACAGAAAACAGGTCCTCAAAATATAATAGCTGTTAAACAGATGAAAAGATGTTTAATTTCACTCTTTTTAGAGAAATATAAAATAAAAGCACCCTAGATATCATTTCTCACCTATCAGAATAACAAAAAGACAAAAGTCTGGGAAAAAACTCTGTTGCCCAGATTAAGTAACACTTACATCTTCCTATGTTTCTGCTGAATATGGAAAATGATACGAGACACATAGAGGAAATTTATATAAATATAAATTTATATTTATATTGGCAATATATAACAAAAATAGGTAAGAGGTACATTTATATTTTGGCCTGGAAATCTCATTTCCAAAAATTCACTCTGAAGACACCCATTTTACAAAAATACATCTGTTCAAAGATATCCACTGCAGCATTATTTGTAATTGCAAATACTGTGAAACCTAAAATTCCATACATAGTAAATTGATTGAATACTCAAATATTTTCTCCACTAACAGAAACCAAGACTCCTAGGAAAAAGGGTTTATTCCAGGAATGTAGAAAGGAAAATTAAAGATGAGATTGGAATATCTCATTATATCAAGAAGTGAGCAAGTGCTCAAAGAATAATAGAAAAATAGACACCAGGTAGTTGGGGGAAAAAAAGATGACTACCTAGGTCTCTATCTTCTAATATTTCCTCCAATAGGAATACAAAAGAATAAAAAAAGAAAAGAAAACCACAAAAAATGCATGCCCTCAGGATTAAAGACAGAATGCACACACTTCAAAATAACTATAAATGTCAGAGGCATTCAAACCAGAATGACTCCATTTTGTGTAGGAAAAATGAGGCTGGGACTTGCTGAGCTGCATTCCCAGAAAGTTAGGTATTTCTAGCCTCTAGATGTTTATGGTTAAGGGAACAGATTGATAATGTTTACTAAACAGATCTAGACTTGGGAGTGTACTGATAACCTGGTATCTTGAGAACAGAAACATTCCTAATTTTGCTTTAAAGATAATAATATCAATTCTTGCAAAATATAGTATCCTTTATCACAAAACCGTATATCAGAGCACATCTCCCCATGATCTTTTTTTATCCTGTATATAAACAAGTATTGTACCTAGGGTGGACACATTCCTCCTCTTACTTTCAGGAATGTCCTACTCTGTCTATGGAGTAGCTGTACTTTCCCCACTTTACTTTCTTAATAAACCTGCTTTCGCTTTGCACTGTGGACAGGTCCTGAATTCTTTCTTGTGCGAGATCCAATAACTCTCCCTTGGGATCTGCACTGAGATCCCTTTCATGTAACATAAAAAATGAAAAATTACCAAATCACAGGTTCGTGTGATTTCCATGTTCATGTTCTAAATAAAAAGTCACTAAAGAGATACAACAACTATTAAATAAGTGAAATTAGTGACTGTGTAATGAATTCTGGATCAGAGTGAAAAAATAATTGCCAAAAAAGGAAATTACTGGGACAGTTGACCAAAGTTGGATATGAACTGTATTTTCAAAAATAGCATATGACAATGCTAAATTTATCAAATTTGATCATTACATTGTGGATATGCTCTTTAAAAATATATGTGTAACTATTTAGGAATAAAGGAACATGATACATTCAACTAATTCACTAATGGTTTAGGAAAACTAGTAATAAATATTTATATTAAGAGAGAAGGAAAGCCACAGAGCAGATATGGTAAAATGTTAACAACTGATGAATCAAGTAAAGAACACAGAGGAGTTCTTTGTTTTATTCTTGAAATTGTTTTAATTTTTAATTTTTTAAAAATAAAGATATAAAAATCACTAATTCCAAGACTTCCATTTCCAGTCAAGATGGAAAAACAGGAACTGACTTATCCTCTGCCTAGAACAACTACAAACTAAACAAAAATATATGAAACAGCATTCAAGACACAGGACACTAGCAAATGAAGGACAGTGATTCCTGAGAGACTATAAACAAATAAATTGAGCCCAGCTCACTAAATAGAGAAAATGTCCAGGCCACAACACAGGAAGAGTCATTCCAAACCCAGTAATTTCTGTGTGTTGAGGAGACTGAGTTCAGGGCATAAACACATGAAAATAATCAGAGTACTGAAGAATGGACATGAGGTATTAGAGAGGAGAGATCTGCACAAAGAGAAAACTCAGAAGATCAGCAAAGACTCCCCTCGATTATTTAGCTAAGTAGTGATCAACTCAAGGGTGCAAGGAAACAACTCAAGGTTGCAAGGAAACAACTCAATACCCAAGAAACAACCACATAAAAAAAAATTGTAAGACACCATCTAGAACTCACACAGGGCTATGAATCATATCAGGTTCCAAGAATAAAAGTTTAAAACCTCATAACACAGGGAGCTTCCCTTTGAGTACTGAGAATGATTTTATCTCATTAGAGGAGATAAATTCACCTCAGACTCTGTACTTCTTGTAACACCTAACAAACATAAAAGAGCCAAAAGGATCAAATTGGCTGGGCGCAGTGGCTCATGCCTGTAATCCCAGAACTTTGGGAGGCCAAGGTGGGGGATCAATTGAGATTAAGAGTTGGAGACCATCCTGATCAACATGGTGAAATCCTGTCTCTACTAAAAATACAAAAATTAGCCAGGCATGGTGGTACATGCCTGTAATCCCAGCTACTCAGGAGGCTGAGAGAGAACCAGGAGAATCACTTGAACCTGGGATGCAGAGGTTGCAGTGAGCCGAGATCATGCCACTGCACTTCAGCCTAGATGGCAGAGTGAGACTCTGGCTCAAAAAAAAAAAGGATCAAACTATTTTCATGTAACTTAAGCATATCCCAAAACAAAGGTCAAAAATGTTAAAAATATATATATATCCAGTACCTAAAAAAGGTAAAATTCACAATGCCAGGCACTGGATCAATGATTACCAAGTGGGAGATGCAAAAAAATACAACTCAAAATGAGAAGAAAAATCAGTCAATCAAAACTGAGTCAGAAGTAACACATGACAGAAGACAGAAACAATGAAAGTTACTATGACTATATTCCATATATTCATGAAACTAGAAGAAAGAATAAATATATTAAGCTGAGAGATACAAGATATAAAAGGAATTCATCAAATCAAACTTCTAGAGATATTTTTGACTTGTTCATTTTTAACATGGAAATGGCCCAACTACTTGATTTCTGTTTATTCTCTAAAATTGTTCCACCCTAAACAATGGGTGTGGAGCAAAAGGAAGAGCTGGGTTTTGGCAGGTACAAGAAAATGAAGGAATTGTACACAGGCATAATTAAAATTTAAATATTGGCAAGAAAGAAAGTAATGTTGCCAGAAAAGGAGTGAAAGAGGAAGAGACACTGCTGGAAATAAGTGGTCAGGGAAAGAATTAAAGTTAACCTCATTAAAGGGTCACTAAAGGAAGTTGGAAATAAAAATATCTGAGCTGAAAAATACAGTGGGTAAAATTAACTACAGGTTAGACACTAAATAAAAGTAAGATTAGTAAAGTAGAAGACAACAATAAAAACTAACCACAATAAAACACAGAGAAGAAAACAATACAGCACAGTGAACTGTAGGACAGCGTTCAACAGCCAAATCCACAAGTAATCAGGGTCCTCAAAAAAGATAAAAAGAAGAGGGAGAACTAAAAAACAATTTTTTAAAAATAATGCCTGAAAATTTTCCAAAGTTGTTGAAAACTGAAGTAGCCCAGGGATTTAAGAAGGTTAACAAGGCCCTAGCACAAATATATAGAGAAAACTACATAAAGGCACATAACAAATTGCTTAACATCGGCAACAAAGGCAAAATCTTAAGTGCAGTCATAGGGAAGAAAACATTAGGTGCGAATTTTTCATCAGAAGCAACGCAAGCAAGATGATAATACAGCAACATTTTAAAAATATGTAAAGAAATTGCCAAACAGGACTTCTATACATGTAAAAAATCGTTTTCAAAACAGTTTTTTTACACTTTCAATATAAAGATATTTTTACACTTTCAAACCTTAAAAAAAAAAAACAAAAAAAGAAAAACCAATTTTCAGTAGACTTGCACTGTAAGAAATGTCAAAGTTCTTCAGGCACAAAGAAAATGATACCAGCTAGAAACCTGAATCCGCACAAAGAAATGAAGAGTACCATACATTGTAACTGAATGAGAAAATATAAGGACTTATGTACTAATTAAATTATTCAAAAGATAATCAGCAAAACTAATAATGTTTTGTCATATTTATAACTCACGTATAATTAAAAGTTGTAACAATAACAACACAAAACAGGTGGGGAAAACTGAAGTATACTCTTGAAAGGATAATATTATAGATGAGGTTCTATATATCACTAAAATATAGACTTACAGGAAGTTATGAATGTATACTATAGACCTAATGCAACCATTAAAATAATACAATGAACATTTATAGATAATAATTCAACAAAGGAGATAAAAACAGAAACATAAAAATATGCTCAATCCAAAAGAAATAGGGGAAAGGAAAACAAGAACATAAAAAGAGCAGACAGGATAAGGAGAAAACAAATAAAATGATAAATTTAAACCTAATCATATCAATAGTCACATTAAATGAAACCGTCTAAACACACAAACTAAATAGCAGAGATTGCCATATTAGGAAACAAAGCAAGACTCAACTATGTGTTACTTATAAAAACCCACTTCAGGCTGAGCACGGTGGCTCACGCCTGTAATCCCAACATTTTGGGAGGCTGAGTCAGGCAGATCACGAGGTCAGGAGTTCAAGACCAGCCTGATCAACGTGGTAAAACCCTGTCTCTACTAAAAATACAAAAACTGCCAGGCATGGTGGTGCTTACCTGTAATCCCAGATACTCAGGAGGCTGAGGCAGGAGAATTGCAGTAAGCCGAGATCCTGCCACTGCACTCCAGCCTGGGCAACACAGCAAAACTCCGTTTCAAAAAAAAAAAAAAAAAACTTTAAATATACCAAATATATGATGAAAAAAGACATGCCATGCTAACACTAACCAAATGAAACCCAGCATGGTTATATTAATATCAGACAGATTAGATTTCACAATAAAGAATATTACCATAGTTAAGAAAATATTTCTCAGTGATAAAGGGCTTAATAAGGAGAACATAAAAATCCTAAACATTTCCCACCCAATAAACAAGTTAATTTATTTGTCAAGAAGATATAACAATTCTAAACATTTATTCATCTAATAGAGATTCAAAATATAAGAAAAATGGATTAATAAGTTGCAAGGAGAAACAAGCAAGTTCACGGTTATAGTGGGAGATTTCAGCATCTCTCTCTCAGCTGATGGGACAGGTAGACAAAATGAGTAAAGAAATTGTGATGTTTAATTTTATTTGTCAACTTGACTGGCTCAAGAGAACTATAGATAGATAGCTGGTGAAACATATCTGTGTGGGTCTTTGAGGGTGTTTCCAGAAGAAATTAGCATTTGAATCAGACAACTGAATAAAGAAGATTCACCAGAAGATAGAAGATTGGATGACAAGTATCATACAATCTATTGACAGCGTAATAGAACAAACAGGAGGAAGGGCAAATTAACTCTCTCTTTTCTGGAACAAATATTCATCTCCACCTGCCCTCAAACATCAGAACTCTAGGTTTTGGGGCCTTCTTAATCTGGCATTTACACCAGAGGCCCCTGTGGTTCTTCGGCCTTTAGACTCAGACTAAAGTACAGTACTGTCTATTCTAGCTCTCCAGCTTGCGGACAGCACATCCTGGGTGTTACAGACTTTCATGATAACTTCCATGATAAATCATACACACACACACACACACACACACACATATCCTACTGGTTCTATTTCTCTGGAAAACTCTAATACAGAAATAGAAGACTTAAACACCACTATCAACCATCTTCGCTTTACTCTCATCTACAGAACACTCTAATCAACAATAGCAGAATACATACTTCTTAGCAATTGCACATGCAACATTTACCAAGACAAACCATTTTCTGGGCCATGAAACAAGTATTCATAAATTTTTAAACATTCAACTGATACAAAATACGTTCTTGAAAAACAAAGAAATTAAATTTAAAATCAGTTACAAAGCGATCCATGGCCAAGTATATATATATATTAGAAAATTAAGTAACAGACTTTGAAAGAAAACATGGATCAAAAAAAAAAAAATCAAAAGGGAAATTTAAATGTATTCTGAGCTGAAAACAAAATTAAAATAAGCATACAAAAATTTCTGGAATGTAGCCAAAATGACCTCAGAGAACGTTAAGTATAGTATAAGCTTGTATTACAAATGAAGAAAGGTCTTGAATCAATGATCTCAGCTTTCATCTTAATAAACTAGGGAGAAAAAAAAGCAAATGAAACCCAGATTAAGTGGGAGAAATATTAATAGTTATAAAACAGAAATCAATACAATAGAAAATATCATTGATATCTGTTGATATCAATGATATCAACAGATAGTTTTCAGATAATATCAGTAAAATTGATAAACCTCTAGAGACTGACCAGGAAAAAAAGAGAGAAAACACAAAGTATCAGTATCAGAAATGAGAAATATAACATCCCTACAGATTCACCATATATTAAAAGGATGATAAGGCAAAATAATAAACCGTTACCTGCTAATGAATTTGATGACTTAAACAAAAATAGACAAATCCTTTAAAAGGCATAATCTCCCAAGTCTGAATAGCCCTACATTCACTTTAAAAATTAACAGGTAAAAACCTTCTTACAAAAATTACTCTAAGCCCAGATGACTTCACTGATGAATTCTACTGATCATTTAAGTAAGAGAAAACACCAATTCTACACAAAATCATCCAGAAAGTTAAAAGAAAGAAAATACTTCCCAGCTCACTCTTTGAGGCCAACATTACTAATACCAAAACCAGAACATATTACAAGAAAAGGAAGCTGCAGGCCAGTATCTTTTAGGAACACTGATGCAAAAATTCTCAAAAAAAATGTAGCAAATTATTAATAAATCAAATGATATAAGAAAATTATAATACATAAAGACTAAGTGAAGTTTATCCCAGGAAACCATGATAGTTTCAACATTTGAAAAAAATCGATGAATACAATTCCACATACCCAACTGAAAAAAAAAATACAATCATCTCAGTAAAGACAAACCACCTGAAAAAAATCCAGTATCTACTCATGAAAAAAAAACTCTTAGCTAAGTAAGAACAGAAGAGAATTTCTGCAGGCTTATAAAGGTATTAAAAACCCATAGCTGCCATCATGCATAATCACAAAAAAGTAAACACATTTCTCATAAAATTAAGAACAAGACAGGGATATCTGCTGTCAATATTTCTATTCAACTTTGTGTTGGAAGTTTGAGCCTGTTGAAAAAACCTAAGAATAAATAAAAGGCATCCAAATTAGAAAAAAAGAAGCAAATCTGTCTTTGTTTACAGACAACACTGAGGGACTGTGTTAAAGACACTTCTCTTCTGGTCAGATAGGGGAGGGGTTTCAAATGCAGGAAATGTAAAATTCTTTGTGTGGTTTTCCCGTGTGCATGGGCCAGGGAGGGAAAGCCAGGTGGGGATCTTTTGACCCAAATTCCCACCTGCGGATCTTTTGTCCCAAATTCCCACCTGGGGAGGGGGGTGCTCTGTAACTCAGGGTTGTAGACGAAGTAGCCAATCTGGTAACAGAGTCAAAGATCAATCACTCCAGAGGAAGTCTGAAAGAACTCCTGATTGGACGAGAACATGAATGGGGAGGAAATAACTCAAGGGTTAAAACTTCAGCTGCTCCTACCTGAACAGATTCCTGCTTTGGGGTCCCCTCCCACAACAGCATGGGAGCTGTCTTCTCTCTCTGTCTCTCTGTCTCTCTCTCTCTCTCTCTCTCTCTCTCTCTCTCTCTAAAATAAATCGCTCTTCTGCAAAACTCTTTGGGTCCAAAATTTTATTCGAACGGTAAACTCACTGCACCTCCAGGGCCCCTTTCCCCATTCTTCAGGGTTAGAGAGGCCACGAATCTATGAGCTCTGGGAGATGAGTACACACCACCTCGCTTACATCCATTGGCAAGTCAGCCAGGAGATGTGAGACTTCAGAGTGATGAGTGATATTGGACCCCTTTCACTTACTAATCTGCCCTTTCTCTTCTTTTAAATTTGTTAAGGAGGTAAAAACCAGGCACCTGTCGGCCATCTAAGAGCGACTAGCACAGCCGCCAGACTAAAGACACGGGTGTCAGGCTTTCTGGAAAACGACTCACTAACAATGCCCGGCTCTTCGGAACTCGGAGCATTGGTTAGCCCCGAACCAGCTTCCCTTTCTTACTGTTCTTTCTTTCTCTGAGCCAAGCCGAGGGTTGGCAGGAGGGAAGGGCAGTGGTCCCAAACTCCCGGTTCAGTCCGGTTGAGGTTGTGGCCCTTAGACGTCTTAAGAAAAAGCCACCTATGTGAGCCATGCCCAGCCTTTCAGACCTCAACCTCCTGGGTCCAGATATCCGTGAGGCAAACTCTTTCCCAGATCTTTCCTCTGAGATATTTCCTACACATGAGGCTATTACACTTCTTGCTAGGACTATGAGGCTCTTGGGGTGGCAGTCAAGAGATCCTTGCCTGTGGTGCCCTTAGGCTTATGCCTATGAAGACCTCCTACAGTATAAATACACAGGGCCAGTTCCCTTAGCCCACTATGCTAGGTTATGTCCTAACAGAGCCGGAGTCTATCAGTGGGTACTGGAGGCTATAGGACATTTTGTTTTTTGTCACCCACAATTCCCCAATCGAGTGGTGCCAGAATCCGATGATGTAAAATTTGTCTTGCCTAGGATTGGCTCGTCATTTGGCACAGCTTCTCCATCTAGAATACCATAGTCAGACCTGCTCCAAGGCTCAAATAGATAATTACAGGCCCCACAACCCTAGGGCATATTCCCATGATGAAAAGTGGAGTGGGGGAGAGGTTTGGGTCCCAAGGGCATCATTCTGGCCTTGGCCATGTGTCCAGCCATTACCTTCTTAAAGATTGTTGTGTTGGCCGGGCGCAGTGGCTCACGCCTGTAATCCCAGCACTTTGGGAGGCCGAGGTGGGTGGATCATGAGGTCAAGAGATCGAGACCATCTTGGTCAACATGGTGAAACCCTGTCTCTACTGAAAATATAAAAAATTAGCCGGACATGGTGGTACATGCCTGTAATCCCAGCTACTTGAAAGGCTGAGATAGGAGAATCACTTGAACCCAGGAGGCAGAGGTTGCGGTGAGCCAAGAATGCGCCATTCCACTCCAGCCTGGGCAACAAGAGCAAAACTCTGTCTCAAAAAAAAAATAATAATGTTGTTGTGCTTAGAGGCCCTTCTCACGGAGTTTATCCTCCTAGGGCAGTTTTATGGTCAGGCCTATATTAATTGAACTATTGCTAGGGAATATTGGCATCCATTGCCCAAGCCTCACTGGCTTAGTTCTTCAAGGACGTGTGGGTACAGGGCAGTCCTCAGGTACTTAAGGCGGCCAAAAAGGACATTAGAGAGTGAGGATGTGCCCACTCTCTTGCGTTTAATGATGCTAGTAAGCTGATTAAACCCAGCACATGGGGGGAAGGTGGTCCCAGAAGATGATCACACATCTAGGGCACAAGGAAAACTGCAAGGTGCTATAACTGGGGGACGCCCCAGGGCTAGCAGTTGCAAGGAATAACCAGGGATGTAGGCATCCCTGTGTTCAATTTCAGATGGGTGCTACTCTTCCCAAGGCAAAATCACCCTTAAAGTATATCCTAGATGACTAGGAACAATTTGACCCACAATCTTTGAAGAAGAAGCGGCTCATTTTTTCTATTAAACAGCGTGGCTGTGATACCCTCTGCTGAGTGAAGAAATCTAGCCTTCTAAGAGAAGTATAAATTATAACACACTTCTACAATTAGACCTTTTCTGTAAGAGGGAAGGTAAATGGATTGAGGTCCCCTATACGCAAGTTTTCTTTTCTCTAAGGGATAATCCTCAGCTATGTAAGGCTTGTAACCTATGCCCTACTGGCCCCTCCTCAGGACTACCCCCATATCCAGGACTCCCTGTGGCTCCTCCCTCCACCAATATGGACCAGGTCTTCTCAGCTCCTATAACCCAAGAGGAATCAGAACGCTGAAGTGGCCAAGGCACCTCAGGCTACTAGGATGCCCCAACTCTGCCCCCTACAGGCAGTGGAAGGAGAATTTGGCCCATCCAAAGTACATACTCCCTTTTCACTTTCTGACTTAAAGCAAATCAAGACTTAGGAAAATTTTCAGATGACCAAGACAAGTACACAGATATTCTGCAGGGCCTGGGTCAGTCTTTTGAATTAGATTGGAAAGATATCATGTTATTGCTTAGTCAGACCCTAACCAGCAATGAGAGAGAAGCTGCTCTAGTAGCAGCTCACGAGTTTGGGGACCCCTGGTACCTCAGTCAAGTACATGACCAAATGACATCAGAGGAGAAGAATAGATTTCCTACAGGTAGATAGGCAGTCCCTATCATGGACCCTCGCTGGGATTCTGACTCAGAACATGGGGACTAGAGTCATAGGCATCTATTGACCTGCATACTTGAGGGATTAAGGTGAACTAGGAAAAAACCCATGAACTATGCAATGTTATCCACCATAACTCAGGGAAAGGAAGAAAACCCAACAGCCTTCCTTGAGCGGTTATGGGAGGCCTTAAGAAAGTATACACCCCTGTCACCACACTCCATTGAGGGTCAGCTAATACTAAAAGACCAATTTATTACAAAATCAGCAGCAGACATTAGGAGGAAGCTCCAGAAGCTGGCTCTGGGGCCAGAACAGAGTCTAGAATCATTACTGAATCTAGCAACCTTGGTGTTCTATAATAGAGACCAGGAGGAACAGGCTGAGAGACAGGAGGGACAAGAAAAAGGCCACAGCCCTAGTCATGGCCTTCAGGCAAGCAGACCTAAGAGGCTTAGAAAAGGGAAAGGATTGGGTTAGCCGCCAGTCTGACAGAGCTTGCTACCACTGCAGCCTACCGGGACACTTGAGACAGAGTCTCGCACTGTCACCCAACCTGTAGTGCAGTGGCGCGATCTCGACTCACTGCAATCTCTGCCTCCTGGGTTCGAGCAATTCTCCTGCCTCAGTCTCCGAGTAGCTGGGACTACAGGCATGTGCCACCACGCCCAGCTAATTTTTTTGTATTTTTAGTAGAGACAGGGTTTCACCATGTTGGCCAGGATGGGCTCAATCTCCTGATCTCGTGATCCGCCCACCTTGGCCTCCCAAAGTGCTGGGATTAGAGGCATGAGCCACCATGCCCGGCCCCTACGAGGATACTTTAAGAAAGACTGTCCCCAGAGGAATGGACCACCTCCTCGTCCTTGCCCACTGTGCCAAGGAGATCACTGGAAGAAACACTGTCCCAGGGGACGAAGGTTCCCAGGGCCTGTGGTGGCTAACCAGATGACCCAACAGCAGGACCAAGGGTGCCCAGGGCAAGCGCCAGCACAAGCCATCACCCTCACCAAGCCCCAGGTAAAGCTAACCATAGAGGGCCAGGAGGTCAATCTTCTCCTGGACACTGGCACAGCCTTCTCAGTTTTGCTTTCCTGTCCTGGATGGTTGTCCTCCAAGTCTGTAACTATCTGAGGAGTCCTAGGACAAGCAGTCTCCTGATATTTCACCCAGCCCCTAAGCTGTAACTTATGCCTTCTCATAAGTTACCTCTTGTCCCATGCCTTTCTCATCATGCCAGAAGGTCCCACTCCCTTACTAGGGCGGGACCTGTTAGCCAGAGCAGGAACCATTATCTATATGAATGTTAGGGAGGAAATCCCTCTCTCCTGCCCATTATTTGAAGAAGGGATTAATCCCGCGGTTTGGGGAATGGAGTGACAATTTGGGCAGGCAAAGAATGCCTGCCCAATTCAAATAAGGCTAAAGGATCCCACCTCTTTTTGGTACAAAAGACAGTACCCCCCGCTAAGACCAGAAGCCAAAAAGGGGCTACAGGATACTGTAAGGAACTTAAAAGCTCGGGGTCTAGTGAGGTCCTGTAATAGCCCTTGTAATACTCCAATTTTAGGAGTACAAAAACATAATGGACAATGGAGACTAATGCAAGATCTCAGGCTTATTAATGAAGCTGTGATCCCTTTATACCCAGCTGTACCCAACCCATACACCTTGCTCTCTCAAGTACCAGGAGAGGGACAATGGTTTACAGTCCTGGACCTTAAGGATGCCTTTTTCTATGTTCCATTACATCCATATTCCCAGTTTCTGTTTGCCTTTGAAGACCCCTAAGACAAGAATTCTCAGCTCACCTGGACAGTGTTACCCCAGGGCTTTCGAGATAGCCCCCACCTGTTTGGCCAGGCTCTAGCTCAGGACCTTAATCATTTTTCACATCCAGGTACCCTGGTTCTTCAATATATGGATAAGTTACTTTTAACAGCTAACTCAGAAACCCAGTGTCAGCAGGCCACTAAGGACCTCCTAAACTTTCTGACCACCTGTGGATATAAGGTTTCCAAATTCAAAGGCCAACTTTGTAGGCAAGAGGTAAAATACCTAGGGCTTGTCTTATCTAAGGACACTGGGGCCCCTGACGGAGAATGTCTTCAACCCGTACCAGCCTTCCTCCATCCAAAAACCTTAAAACAGTTGCAGGGATTCTTAGGAATAACTGGTTTCTGCCAATTGTGGATTCCCAGATGTGGTGAAACAGTCAAACCCCTATACACTCTGATAAAGGAAACCCAAAAAGCTAACACCCATCTAATACAATGGGACCCTATAGCTGAGGCAGCATTTCAGACCCTGAAGCAGGCACTACTGCAGACTCCAGCTCTAAGCCTTCCTACAGGGAACCATTTCTCCCTATATGTTAGGGAAATGTCAGAAGTGGCACTGCGGGTTCTCACCCAGACTTAAGAGACCACGCTACAACCAGTGGCATACCTAAGAATGGAAATTGATGCCGTAGCAAAAGGCTGACCACATAATTGTAGCTGCGGTGGCTATACTGGTCTCAGAAGCTGTTAAAATAGTGCAGGGCAAAGATCTAACTGTATGGACTTCCTATGATGTAGCTGGAATTCTGGCCTCTGAAGGAGGCTTATGGCTGTCCAACAACCGCTTACTCAAATATCAGGCCTTAGTGCTTGAAGGGCCTGTACTTCAGCTGCGCACATGTGCAGCCCTCAACCCAGCTACTTTTCTTCCTGAGGAAGGAGCAGAGAAGAACATGACTGTCAGCAGGTTATAAAGAAACATAAAAAAATGCCAGCAGGTTATAGCCCAAAACTATGCAGCTCAAGAGGATCTCTGAGAAACTCCTCTAGCCAATCCTGACCTTAACCTATACACTGAGGGAAGTTCACTTACGGTAAAATGGAGTTCAAAAGGCAGGATATGCATAGTCAGTGATCAAACAGTGCTTGAAAGTAATTCCCTCCCTCCTGGAACTAGTGTCCAACTGGCAGAACTAGCAGCCCTCACTCAAGCTCTAAAATTAGGAAAAGGAAAGAGAATAAACATACACACAGATTCCAAATAATGCGTACCTGGTTCTGCATGCCCATGCTGCTGTATGGAAGGAAAGAGAGTTCCTAACCTCGGCAGGAACTCCCATTAAATATCATAAGGAAATTTTAGACTTATTATAAGCTGTCTGAGAACCAAAAGAGGCAGTCTTATACTGCCAAGGTCACCAGAAAGGAGATGAGAAGGAAGCAGAGGGCAATCACTGAGCTGACCTAGAAGGAAAAAGGGCAGCTAGACAAGAATTTATAGAAGGACATTTAATATGGGAAAACCCTCTCCAGAGACCTAGACCTCAGTACTCATCAGAAGAGGTAGAGTGGGCAATCTCCCAGGGACATAATCTTCTTCCTTCAGGATGGCTAGCTACTGAGGAAGGAACAGTACTCCTACCTGCTGCCAGCCAGTAGTACTTAACACCCATATCAAAAGTACTTAACACCCTACATCAAACTTTCCATATGGGTATAGAGAATACATATCGAATGGCCAAATCTATATTTACAGAAAAAAGTCTCTTCAAGGCTGTCCAACAAATAGTCAAAGGATGTGAAATATGCCAGAAAAATAATCCTTTGGCACATCACAAAGTTCCTCCTGGGAAATAGCAGACAGCTCATTGCCCAGGTGAGGACTGGCAAATGGACTTTACCCGTATGCCTAAGTCTCGGGATATCAATATCTGTTAGTATGCATAGATACCTACACAAACTGGGTTGAGGTTTCCCCTGTAGAACAGAAAAAGCCCAAGAGTCCTAATTAATGAAATAATCTCTAGATTCGGACTCCCTCACTGTCTTCAAGCAGTAACAGCCCTGCCTGCAAAGCTGCAGTGACCCAGGGAACTTCCAAAGCATTAGGAATACAGCATCATCTCCACTGTGCTTGGAGGCCTCAGTCCTCAGGGAAAGTGGATAAAATGAATGAAATTCTTAAGAGACACTTAAAAAAACTGGCACAGGAAACCCACCTCCTGTGGCCTTCTCTATTACCAACAGCACTCTAAAGGGCTCAAAACTCTTCTCAGAAAATAGGACTCAGCCCTTAGGAGATGCATTATGGATGGCCCTTTCTTACCAATGATCTCGTATTAGACAAGGAAACAGCAGATCTAACAAAAGCTGTAACCTCCTTGGCTAAGTACCAACAGGCTCTTAGGACCTTACCTGAAGGACACCCTAGGAAAAAAAGGAAAGAGTTGTTCTGCCCTGGAGACTTAGTGCTTGTTAAGTCTCTCCCCTCAGACTCTCCCTCTCTAGGTCCATCTTGGCAAAGACCAATTTCAGTTATTCTGTCTTCCCCAATGGCAGTTAAGGTGGTGCGAATTAACTTGTGGATTCATCATACTAGGCTAAAGCCTCAGACACCTCCTGAAGAAAATCATAGGCTCTCCACTCCACAGCCTGATGTTCAGGAGACAGCCCTTCATACACCTGCAAGCCTTTAGAGGATCTACGTTTGCTCTTTCGACAAGATCCCCAAGAAAGTAACTACTCATGAGTCTAACTTACATCCTGGCATTAACGGATTATCATTCTCAACTTTTACTATCTGCGACCGGGCTCTATGCAGTCGCCCCTGCAGATTGGCCTACATCTCATAAACTCTCCTTATCCATGGCTTACTGCCTAATTATACTTCTAATAGCTCTCCTCTTCTCCCTCTGATATTATCCCTCCCTTACCAAGACCTCTCTTGTGGTTCTTATTATCTTCTTTTTAGCCCCACTCCTCCTCTCAACTTGTGCACACCCTACATGTAACTGTAAAGCTCACAGTATCGTGGAGCTTGTTTAACAACTGGCTGTCCTGGCTTTACCCTCTTCTAGGCCCATTTATAACCGTTCTGTTATTGCTGGCCTTTGGGCCTCTCATCTTTAACCTTCTTGTCAAATTCATTTCTTCTAGAATTAAGGCCATGAGGCTACAAATGGTCCTGCAAATGGAACCCCGGATGTCCTTGGCTCATGAGTTCTATCGTGGACCTCTGGATTGACGTGCACCCCTGGAAGACTCCCCTCTAGAGGAAACCTCAACGGCAAGGACCCTTCTATGCCCCAATTCAACAGGAAGTAGTTAATGAGTGATCAATACCTGTGTCCTAATAGCAGTTGGACTTTCCTGTTCAGAGAGGGGACAAAGGGACTGTGTTAAAGAAACTTCTCTTCTCAGGTCCACTAGGGGATGGGTTTCAAATGCAGGAATTTCCCGGCTCCATGCCGCCATCCAGAGACTAGAGGGATTTCAAATGTAAAATTCTTTTGTCTGGTTTTCCCATGCACCGGCCAGGTAGGGAAAGCCAGGTGGGGATCTTTTGACCCAAATTCCCACAGAAAGCTTTGGGAGGAGGGAGCTCTGTAACTTAGGGTTGTAGACCAAGTAGCCAATCCGGTATCAGAGTCAAAGATCAATCACTACAGAGGAAGTCTGAAAGAATTACTCTCGTTGGATGAGAACATGAATCGGGAGGGAATAACTCAAGGGTTAAAACTTCAGCTGCTCCTACCTGAACAGATTCCTGCTTTGGGTTCCCCTCCCACAACAGAGCTGTCTTCTCTCTTCTCTCTTTCTCTATCCTCTCTTTCTCTCTCTTTCTCTCTCTCTATCTCTCTGTCTGTATAATAAATCACTCTTCTGCAAAACTCTTTGGGTCCATCATTTTATTTGAATGGTAGACTCATCGAGCCTCCGGGGCCCCTTTCCCCATTCTTCAGGGCTAGAGAGGCCAAGAACCTACGAGCTCTGGGAGCTGGGTACACCTCTTGATTACAACATGGTTATGTAGACAACACAATAAAATCTAAAACAAGCTACAAATAGATGTGTTTCTCAAAGTTTAGGATACAAGATTAACATATAGGAGCAATAAATAATTGAAAACTGAAATTTAGAAAAAATATCACAAGAGCATCAAAAATATTAAATATTAAATACCTATACATGAATCTGATAGACCTGTATACTAAAAACTAAAACATTGTTCAAAAAATTCCAGACCTTTTATTCTTTTAAGATAGTGGAGTATCTTTAGTATGCCTCAGCCACTTGGAAATACCAAAATAGTACATAAAAATCAACTCTGTGAGCTTTAATTCAAGAAGGAACCTGAAAATCCACTGGAATAACCCCAGATTCCAGGGAGGAGAATGCAGGCAAACAGTCCTGTGACGACGTTCAGCTGATAAAAGGGAGTGAAGCCCCAGTAGGTAAAAGAGGCAGAGTCTCTCTCCGCGACCCACCTTTCCACTGGCAATCTGAGCAACCCAAGATAAGGGAGAACACTTTGTTTCTCCCAAGCCCTGGAGCTAACTTAGAGAGAGGGTTAGAGACACTGAGAGGGAAAGACACCTGAAAAAGATGCAGGCATTGTACCAGATGGAGGACTAAGAGGAGGACGCCATTTTTAATCCAGGTGCAAACAATAACAGTTATTCTTTGGTGACCCAGCAATGTGACCAAATAGGAATTTTACTCTTGCGTCAGAGATTGGAGAGCTTGCTCTGGAGCAGGGTAGGGGCCTCCAGAGCCAGAATTATGGAAAGCACCTCGGCAGTAGGCACTGGAACTATGCTCTCCCCTGTCACAGGCCTGGGGCAGGAAGAACGCTGTTTTAAGCTGCAGTTTCTCCCGAACCGTAAGACTTGCACGCAAGTCCTGCTTAGCTATATGGAAGCAGTCTGTTTGTCATCACTGTCTCCCAGCCAGCTCCTGTGACACTGTGGCACAGCAGGACCTTCTCCACCCCACCCCCAGGCAGAACTCCAGGCATTCAAAGCACCCACTTGCCTGGACCAGCAACCTAAGCCACCCCAACTTTCCTGAGCATAGAACATTGTGCAGCACGGCCTTCTCCAATCCATGCCCCAGCATATCTCCAGACATTCAGAGCACCCACCTGCCTGGTTCCACAGCCTGAGCTGGCCCACCTTTCCTGGGCATACAACATGGTATTTGGGGGCCCACTCCACTCCATACCCAGGCAGATCTCTAGGCGTCTGGAACATCCAGTTGCTTGCATTAGCAGTGTGACCTGCCCCACCCTTCCCGTTCACAGGTCCTGGTGCAGGGAGGCCCCCTCCACTTTACACCTAGGCAGACCTCCAGGCATTCAGAGCACCCACTTGCCTGTTTCAGCAGCCTGGGATGCCCTATCCTTCCTGGACATAGATCATGGGGCAGAAGGACCCTCTCCATTCCACGGCCAGGCAGATCTCCAGGCACTTGCTCACCTGGAGAAGCAGCCTGACCCACCCACCCTTCCTGTGCATACAACACGAGGCAATATGGCCCTCTCTGCTCCTTACCAGGGCAGATGTCCAGCCATTTAAAGAACCTGCATGCTGGCCAGCACTGGTGGCTCACGCCTGTAATTCCAGCACTTTGGGAGGCTGACATGGGCAGATTACAAGGTCAGGAGATCGAGACCATCTTGGCCAACATGGTGAAACCCCTTCTCTACTAAAAATACAAAAAAGAAAATTAGCTAGGTGTGGTGGCGCATGCCTGTAATCCCAGCTACTCAAGAGGCTGGGGCAGGAGAATCACTTGAGCCAGGTAGTTGGAGATTGCAGTGAGCCAAGATCGTGCCACTGTACTCCAGCCTGGTGACAGAGCAGAACTCCATCTTCAAAAAAAAAAGAACCTGCATGCCCAGATTGGAACCATGAGCCACCTCACCCTTTCTGTGCAAAGATACAGGTAAAGGAGGGCCTTCTCTTCTTTATTCCCAGGCAGATCTCCAAACAGCTGAAACACCTGCTCACCTGGGTCAGCAGACTGAGTATCCAACCCTTCCTATGAAGACACCGTGTTGCAGACGGGCCCTCTCTGCTTGACACCAATGCAGATCTCCATTGGGAGTACCTACTCGCCTGAATCAGCAACCTAGCTGCCCCACCATTCCTGTGCAGAGATTGTGGTGCATCAGTGCACTCCATGTCCAGGCAGATCTCCAGGCATCTGGAGTACCTACTCTCCTGGATTAAGAGTTTAGACAGCTCTCCCTCCCCAGGCAGAGAACTTGGGGCCAAGGAGGTTTCCTAGGCACAACTCAACACTTGGTGGATACCCACTGGATTCTCCCTCAGTGCTGGTGCTTCTGCCTGCCATTGGGTGACTTGTAGGCAAGCCTAGCCAGTCCAGCTCCTCACATCTTGCTCCCCAGCCCAGAGAGCTGAGCAGGGAGCTCAGACCACTCGCACTCCGATCAATCAATTGCCTGAGGCAACAGAGAGCTTCTCTCAGTAAGTAAGGATCAAGTATACACCCAGCTATGTTAGCCACAGCCACTTCTTACCTATAACCACTATCTACTGGCGTATATATAAAGAAAGCCCATTACGAAAGCCCAGTATAAAACCTGGCAACAGAAGTCCATAGGACAGAGCCAAAAAGACATTCTCTACAGTCACCTAGGAAGGAGGGGAAACGAAAAGGGAGTTTACAAATAATAATAATAATATCACAAGAAAAGAAAGAAAAACAAAAAATTCGTACCCACACAAAAATTATTACAAAAATTACAAGTGCCAGCACCTCCAGATGAGAAGGAACCAGCACAAGAATTATGGCATTATGAAAAATCTGAATGTAGTAATACCACCAAAGGATTACACCAGCTCTCCAGCAACGGTCTGTAACCAAACTGGAAACTCAGAAATGACAGATAAAGAATTTAAAGCACAGGCTTGGCTCACACCTGTAATCACAGCATTTTGGGATGCCAAGGCAGAAGGATCACTTGAGCCCAGAGGTTTGAGAACAGCCTGGGAAACATGGCAATATCCCATCTCTATATCCCATCCCATCGTATATATAATCAATATACAAAAATTAGCCAGGCATGGTGGTGCACACTTGTAGTCCCAGCTACTCAAGAGGCTAGGATGGAAAGATCACTTGAACCCAGAAGATGAAGGCTGCAGAGAGCTGTGATCATGCCACTGCACACCGGACTGGGTGACAGAGCAAGAAGTAGTCTTAAGAAAAAAAAAAAATGTAAAGCCTGGAAAAGCATGTATTACAAGAATGATTAACAGGATCCAAGACAAAGATGAAATTCAATACAAAGAAACTTCAAAAGCAATTCAGGCGATGACGGAATACATAAGCATCTTAAAGAGAAATCAATCAGAGCTTATGGAATTAAAAAACACACTTAAGGGGTTTCAAAAGACAACTGCAATCTTCAGAGGAAAGAACATCAGAGCCTAAAGGGTCTGAAGAACTAACGCAGTTAGACAAAAATAAATAAAAAAGATTTTTTAAAAATAAACTCTCTGAGAAATACAGATTATATAAAGCAACCAAACCTACAAATTATTGTCATTCCTGAGAAAGAAGGAGAAAAAGTAAACAACCTGGAAAATATATTTGAGGGAATAATTCAAAAAAGTTTTCCATAATCTTGCTGGAGAAATAGATATCCACATACGAAAAATCCAGCTAACACCTGTGAGATACCATACAAAATGAACAGCACCAAGACATACTGTCATAAGACTGTCCAAGGTCAAAACTAAAGAAAATATCTGACAGGCAGCTGAGAAAAAGGTCAGATAATTGCACAGGGAACCCTGTCAGGCTAACAGTGGACTTCTCAACAGAAATCTTATAAGCCAGGAGAGATTAGGGGTGTATTTTTAGCCAACTTTAAGAAAAGAAATTCCAGTCAAGAATTTCACATCTCACCAAACTAAGCATCATAAGCGAAGGAGGAATAAAATCTTTTCCGGACAAGCAAGTGCTGAGGGAATTCAATACCACTAGACCAGCCTCATAAGAGATCCTTAGGGGAATTCTAAACAAGGAAACTACAACAACAAAAATACCCGCTACCACAGAAACATAGACACAGGCCCTATAAAGGAACCACACAACAGAAATTACAAAGCAATCATCCCATAACTTCACAATAGGATCAAAATCTCACATATTAATATTAATATTGAATGTAAACTGTCTAAATACTCCACTTAAAAGGCACAGAGTTGCAAGTTGGTTTAAAAAAAGAAACCCAAACATCTGCTGTCTTCAAGAGACCCATTCCCATATGTTGACACCCACAAGCTCAGAGTATAGGGTTAGAGAAAGATTTATCACACAAACAGAAAACAAAAAAGAATAGTGAAGCTATTCTTATATCAGATAAAACAAATGTCGGACCAACAAAAAAAAATGGACAAAGATGTAATAACGCTAATAATGATAAAGAATTTAATTCAACAAGAAGACTTAACTATACTAAATATATGTGCACCCAACACTGAAGCACCTAGATTCATAAAACAAGTACAGCTAGACCTACAAAAGGATACAGACAGCTACACAACAGCCCACTGACAGCATCAAACAGATCATTGAGACAGAAAACTAACAAAGAAATTCTGACCTTAAATTCAACACTTGACCAACTGGATGTAATACAAATCCACAAAATACTCCATGTATCATACACAAAATATACATCGTTCTCATCTGACATAGAACATAATCTAACATCAACCACATGCTTGGTCATAAAACAAGTCCCAGTTAAAAAAAAAAAAAAAAAGTCTAAATCATACCAACAACACTCTTGGAAACAGTGAAATAAAAGCAGAAATCAATACTAAGAAGATCTCTCAAAACCACACAATTACATGGAAATTAAACAACTTGCTCCAGAATGACTTGTGGGTAAACAACGAAATTAAGGCAGAAATCAAAAATTATTGGAAATAAATGAAAACAGAGAAACAGCATACCAGAATCTCTGGGATGCAGGAAAAGCAGTGATCAAGAGAAAAGTTTATAGCACTAAACACCACCCCAAATAAGTAGAAAGATCTCAAATTTAGAATCAAACACTATACCTAGAAGATCAAGAAAAACAAGAACAAACTAACCCTAAAGATAGCAAAAAAAGAAGTAACTAAAACTAAAGAAGAACTGAATTCAATTGATGCCCAATCATCCAAACAAAGAAACAACAAGACAAAAACTTGGTTCTTTGAAAGGACAAACAAGGTTGACAGATCACTAGCTAGACCAACAAAGAAAAAGAAAATGCAAAATAAGCACAATAAGAAATCACAAAAGTGACATTACAACTGATCCACAGAAACATAAAAGATCCTCAGAGACTATTACGAACACCTCTATGCAAACAAACTAGAAAATTTATAGGAAATGGACAAATTCCTGGAAACATACTTGTCAAGATTGAATCAGGAATGTATTAGTCTGTTTTCACACTGCTGATAAAGACATAAGCAAGACAGGCCAATTTACAAAGAAAAGAGGTTTCATTGAACTTACAATTCCACGTTGCCTGGAGAGGCCTCACCAACATGGTGGAAGGCAAGGGGGAGCAAATCACATCTTACGTGGATGGCGACAAGCAAAAAGAGAGCTTGCGCAGGAAAATTCCCATTTTTAAAACCATCAGCTCTCATGAGACTCATTCACTATCACAAGAACAGCACAGGAAAGACCTGCCCCCATAATTCAGTCACCTCCCACTGGGTTCCTCCCACAACACATGGGAATTGTGGGAGTTAGAATTCAATATGAGATTTGAGTTGGGACATAGCTAAACCATATCATTCCACCTTGAGCCTCTCCCAAATCTCATGTCCTCACATTTCAAAACCAATCATGCCTTCCCAACAGTCCCCTAAAGTCTTAACTCATTTCAGCATTAACTCAAAAGTCCACAATCCAATGTCTCATCTCAAACAAGGCAAGTCCCTTCCACCTATGAGCCTGTAAAATCAAAAGCAAGTTGGTTACTTCCTAGATACAATGGGGGTACGAGCATTAGGTAAATACAGCCATTTCAAAAGGGAGACATTGGCCAAAACAAAGAAGCTACAGGGCCCATGCAAGCCTGAAATCCAGGGGGCCAGTCAAATCTCAAAGCTCTAAAATGATCTCCTTTGACCCCATGTCTCACATCTGGGTCATGCTGACACAAGAGGTGGGTTCACCCGTGGTCTTGGGTAGCTCTGCCCTTGTCGCTCTGCATTCCCAGCTGCTTTCAAGGGCTGGTGCTGAGTCTTTGCAGCTTTTCCAGGACCACAGTGCAAGCTGTCAGTGCATCTACCATTCTGAGGTCTGGAGGATGGTGTTGCTCTTCTCACCGTTTCACTAGGCAGTGCCCAGTAGGGATTCTATGTGAGGGCTCTGACCCCACATTTCCCTTCCACACTGCCCTAGCAGAGGTTCTCCATGAGAACCCCCCCTCAGCCCTTGCAGCAAACTTCTGCCTAGACATCCAGCCATTTCCATACATCCTCTGAAATCTAGGTGGAGATTCCCAAACCTCAGTTCTTGACTTCTATGCACTGACAGGCTCATCACCACATGGAAGCTACCAAGGCATGGAGCTTGCACCCTCTGAAGCCACAGCCTGAGCTGTGCCTTAGCCCTTTTTAGGCATGGCTGGAGCAGCTGAGATGCAGGGCACCAAGTCCTTAGAATACCCACAGCACAGGGACCCTGGCCTAGCCCACAATACCATGTTTTCCCCCTACACCTCCGGGCCTGTGATGGAAGGGGCTGCCATGAAGACATATGACATGCCATGAAGACATTTTCCCCATTGTCTTGGTGATTAATATTCAACTCCTCATTACTTATGCAGATTTCTTGAATTTCCCTCAGAAAATGGGATTTTCTTTTCTATCACATTGTCAAGCTGCAAACTTTTATCCTCTGATTCTCTTACGAAACTGAATGCCTTTAACAGCACCCAAGTCACCTCTTGAATGCTCTGCTGCTTAGAAATTTCTTCCACCAGATACCCAAAGTCATCTCTCTCAAGTTCAAATTTCCATAAATCTCTAGGGCAGGGGCAAAATTCCACCAGTCTCTTTGCTAAAACATAACAAGAGTCACCTCTGCTCCAGTTCGCAACAGTTCCTCATTTCCATCTGAGACCACCTCAACCTGGACCTTACTGTTCATATCACTATCTGTACTTTTGTCAAAGCCATTCAACAAGTCTCTAGGAAGTTCCAAACTTTCCCACATTTTCCTGTCTTCTGAGCCCTCCAAACTGTTCCAACCTCTGCCTGTTACCCAGTTCTGCCTGGTAGTGAAAATGTGTCACTACCACATTTTCAGGCATCTTTTCAACAATGCCCCACTCTACTGGTACCAATTTACTTTATTAGTCTATTTTCACGCTGCTGATACCCGAGACTGGCCAATTTACAAAAGAAAAGAGTTTTAACTGGACTTACAGTTCCACATGGCTGAGGAGGCCTCACAAACATGGCAGAAGATAAGGAGGAGCAAATCACATCTTATGTGAATAGTGGCAGGCAAAAGAGACCTTGTGCAGGAAAATTCCCTTTTTTAAAACCATCAGATCTTGTGAGACTCATTCACTATCACAAGATCAGTGCAGTAAAGACCCAACCCCATAATTCAATCACCTCCCACGACACGTGGGAACTGTGGGAGTTACAATTCAAGATGAGATCTGGGTGAGGACACAGCCAAACCATATCAAGGAAGAAACTGAAACCTTGAAAAGACCAACATCCAGTTCCAGATTGAATCAGTAATTAAAAACTTACCAACTAAATAAAAAAAAAAAACCGACTAAATGGATTTACAGCCAAATTCTATTAGATGTACAAAGAAGAGGTAGTACCAATTCTACAGAAACTATTCCAAAAATCAAGTAGGAGAGAATTCTACCTAATTCATTCTAAAAAGCCAGCATCACACTGATACAAAAACTTGGCAAAGACACAACAAAAGCAGGAAACTACAGGTCAATATCCATGATGAACATAAACACAAAAATCCCCAATGAATTACTATTAATAGCAAACTGAATCAAGCAGCACATCAAAAAATTAATTCACCAAGATCCAATAGGCTTCATTCCTGTGATGCAAGGTTGGTTCAACATACACAGATCAATAACTGTAATTTGCCACATGAACACAATTAGAAACAAAACCATATAATCTCAATTGCTGCAGAAAAAGCTTTTCATAAAATCCATCATCACTTCATGATAAAAATCCTCAATAAACTAGGCATGGAAGGAACATAACTTAAAATAGCAAGAGCCATTTATGACAAACACACTGCCCACATCATACAAAGGGCACATGCTTGAACTATTCCCCTTGAGAACTGGAACAAGACAAGGATGCCCACACTCACCACTCCTATTCAATATAGTACTAGAAGTCCTAGCCAGAACAATCAGAGAAGAGAAAAAAAAACACAAGGCACTCAAATAGAAAAATAAGTCAAACTATCTCTCTTCATGGATGATATGTGTCTACACCTACAAAACCCTAAGTACTTCACCAAAAGGCTCTGGAAACTGATAAATAACTTCAGCAAAGAATCAGGATACAAATTCAATTAGAAAAATCAGTATCATTTCTACACACCAATAACATTCAAGCTGATAGCCAAATCAAGAATGCAATGCCATTTACAATAGCTACAAGAATAAAATAAAATAAAACACTCAGAGATACATTTAACCAAGAAAGTAAAAGATCCCTACAAGGAGAAATACAAGACACTGCTGAAAAGAAATCATAGATGACACAAACAAATGGAAAAACATTTTGTGCTCATGGACTGAAACAATCAATATCATTAAATGCCCATACTGCCCAAAGCAATCTGCAGATTCAACACTATTCCTATCAAACTACTAATGTTATTTTTCACAGAACTGGGAAAAACTATTCTAAAATTCATATGCAACCAAAAAGTAGCCCAAATAGCCAAAGCAGTCCTAAATAAAAAGAACAAAGCCAGTGGCTTGACATTATGCAAGTTCAAACTATACTATAAAGCTACAATAACCAAAACAGCATGGTAGTGGTACAAAAACAGACCCATAGACCAATGGAACAGATAAGAAAACACAGAAATAAAAAAACAGCACACCTACAGCCATCTGATCTTTGATCAAAAATAAGCAAAAGGGAAAGGACTCCTTATTCAATAAATGGTGCTGGGATAGCTGACTAGCTTTATGCAGAAGAATAAAACTTGTCCCCTACCTTTCATCATGTACAAAAATTAAGTCAGAATGGATTAAACATTTAAATCCTCAAACGATGAGAATTCTAAAAGAAAACCTAGGAAACACCCCCCTGGGTATCAGCTTTGGGAAGAAATTTATAACTAAATTCTCAAAAGCAATTGCAACAAAAATGAAAATTGACAAGTGGGACTTAATCAAGCTAAAGAGCTTCTGTACAACAAAAGTAACCATTGACATAGTAAAACAGACAACCTACAGAATGGGAGAAAATAATCATAAACCATTCATCCAACAAAGGACTAATGTTCTATACAGAACTTAAACAAATCATCAAGAAAAAAAAATTTTTTAATGGGCATAGGACATTAACAGATACTTCTCAAAGGAAGATATACAAGTGATCAACAAATATATGATAAAACGCTCAACATCACTAATAATCAGATAAATGCAAATCAAGACCACAATGAGATACCATCTCATACCAGTAAGAATGGCTATTACTAAAAAGTCCAAAAAACAACACATGCTCATGATATTGTGGAGAGATGGGAACACTTATACATTGTTGGTGGAAAGGTAAATTAGTTCAGCCACTAGAGAAAGCAGTTTAGAGATTTCTCAAAGAAATTAAAACAGAACTACCATTAGACCTAGCAGTCCCATTAGTGGGTATATAGCCAAAGGAAAATAAATGGTTCTACCAAGCAGACACCTACATTTATATGTTCATCATAGCACTATTCACAGTAGCAAAGACATGCAATCAACCTCAGTGCCTATCAATAGTGGATTAGATAAAGAAAATGCAGTACATACACACCATAGAATACTACATGGTCAAAAAAAAGAATGAAATCACGCCCTTTGCAGCAACATGAATGCAGCTGGAGGCCATTATACTAAGCAAATTAACACAGGAACAAAAAACCAAATACTACATGTTCTCACTTATAAGTGGCAGCTAAACACTGGGTACACAAGGATATAAAGATGGAAACAATAGGCACTGCAGAATATTAGAGGGGTGAGGGAAGAATGGGGGAAAAGGCTGAAAACTAACTATTGGGTATTATGGTCACTACTTTGGTAAAGTATCCTAAACCTCAGCATCACACAATATACCCAGGTAACAAACCTGCATGTGTACTCCCAGAATCTAAAATAAAAGTTGAACTATTTTTTAAAAATTTAAAATGTATCCCATTTTTACTTGTTGAAAGACCCAATACTGTTATATAGATTTTCCCCAAATTTATCTATACATTCAATATAATTCCAAGCAAGATCCTAGTAGCCTTTTTAAAAAAATTAAAATTGGTAAGGTGCTTCTAAAATACAGAAGGAGTTGCACAGGATTTAGAAAAGCCAAAATAATTTTGAAAAAAAAAATAAGTTCAGTAGTACCCCTTAATCTGTTGTTTTGCTTCCTGCAGTTTCGATTGCACGTAGTCCAAAAACAGAAAATTCCAGAAATAAACAATTCGTAAGCTTTAAGGTGACACCACTCTGAGTAATATGATGAAATATCTAGCCTTCCCACTCTGTCCTGCCCAGGACATGAATCATCCTTTTGTCTAGTGTATCCATGCTATATATGCTACTTGCACATTACTCATTTAGTAGCCCTCTCAGTTCTCAGATCAACTGTCTTGCTATAGCAGTGCTTGTGTTTGAGGAACCTTTATTTAACTTAATAATAGTGCCAAACTGCAAAGATAGTGATGCTGGTAATTTGGATAGGCCAAAAAGTCAGAAAGTGTCTCCTTAAAGGGATGAAGAGTTCTTAACTTAAGAAAAAAACATGCTGAGGTTGCTAAGGGCTCTGGTAACAATGAATCTATCCACACAACTGTGAAGAAGAAAAAGGAAATCTGTGCCTTTGAATTTTTGATGTTATACTTCAAACTGCAAAACTTATATGCATAGTGTGCAATAAGTGCTTAGTTAAGATGGAAAAGGAATTAAATTTGTGGATGGAAAGCATGAACAGAAACATATTCTGATTGAAAACAATGGATGTTCAGTACTATCCACAGCTTCAGGCATCTACTGGAGATCTTAGAACATATCCCTCATAAATAAGGGATGACTACTATACATTACTTGACTATGATATTACTGTGTATAATCAAATGTGTTATTGGTGTCATAATAGACAAAAATCTGAATGGAACAGAATAAAGAGTACAGAAATAGACTCACATTATGGTCAACTGATTTTAAACAAAGATCCAAGGCAATTCAATGGAGAAAATTTAGTATTTTCAACAAATGGTGTTAGAACAAATGGATATCCAGAAGCAAAAAAATAAATAAACTTCAATCCATAGCGTGCCATATATACAAAAATTAACTAAAAATAAATTGTAGACCTAAACACAAAACGTAAAACGATGTAATTTCCAGATGACAACATAGGCAAACTCTAACTTTGTGTCAGGCAAAGATTTTTTAAGATATAACAGAAGCACAATCCTCTTGAAAAAATTATAAATTTGACTTTACTTATAGTTAGTATAAATGATAGTTTTTCTGTGTTACGAGGAAAGAATGGCGGAGCACAGTGGCTCATGCCTGTAATTCCAGAGCCTTGGGAGGCCAAGGTGGGAGGATTTCTTAACCCCAGAAGTTCAAGGTCAGCCTGGGCAACATACTAAGATCCCGTTTCTACAGAATAAAAAATAAAATTTGCCAGGCATGGTGGCACATGCCTATAGTCCCAGCTCCTCAGAAGGCAAAGGTGGAAAGATTGCTTGAGCCTGGGAGGTCAAGGCTGCAATGAGCCATGACTACACTACTGCACTCGTCTGGATGCCAGAGCAAGATCCTAAAAGGAAAAAAAAAAAGGGGAAAAGCTGACATACTCCTTGATTTTCTGTGAGTTCCCACACATTGTTCAACTGTTAATTTAATGTATAAATTAATAATAACAAAGAAAATAGAAACTATGAGACAATGGTAAATAAGACATGTCAACAGAACCTAAGAAAATGAAAAGCAGGTAGGTGGTAACTAATTAGTATATGAGGAGAAGTGAAAACATAAGTGTCCTGCAAAAGGGAGGTCAAGATTTATAAGGTCAGATGACTCCAGTAAAGCTCAGGAACTGGAGACAGCTGGAACAAATGGAGGAAGAAAAGAGCATGGTAAAACAGAGGGATTGACTCAAAGTCTACATAAGAAGCAGGAGACCAGGTGTAGTGGCTCACTCTTAGCCCCAAGCAATCCTCCCCTCAGCCTTCCAAGTACAAGCACTACAGGCACGTGCCATTGCACCCAAGTAATATTTTACATTTTTTAAAAAAACTATCTCATATTGTGGATCAGTTCATTCTGTAACTTGGAAAAAATATCACTTTTGCTTCTGAATGCATTGTGACCATTTTTTTAAGATCTTTTTCTTATCAAAAATTCCTGTTGGTAGGCCAGGCATGGTGGCTCACACCTGTAATACCAGCACTTTGGGAGGCCGCAGCAGGTTGATCATTTGAGGTTAGGAGTTCAAGACCAGCCTAGCCAACATGGTGAAACCCCGTCTGTACTACAAATACAAAAATTAGCCAGGTGTAGCGGTACCCTGCTTGTAATCCCAGCTACTCGAGAGGCTGAGATACAAGAATCGCCCGAATCCAGGACGTGGAGGTTGTAGTGAGCCAAGACTGCACCACTGTACTCCCGCCTGGGTGAGAGAGTGAGACTACATCTCAAAAAAAAAAAGAAAACAAGAGGGATAAATGAAGCAGAAAGCCTTTGGAATCAGAGACATCAAGCAGCTTACCAAAAACAAGAAGACTGAATAAAATGTGACTCTTAAAATACCAAAAGGACTTTCTCTATCTATTCCCATTAACATAATGGCAGGCTTATACCCACAGATAATGAGCCAAATAAAATAAAGGATATCCAGTTATATTCAAATTTCAGATAAATAACAAATAATTTTTAATGTTATGTTTGTCCTAAATACTGCATGCAAATTTAAATGATGTCTTGTATTTTTTGTGGCCATCTCTGGCAGGTCTACCTTCAGACTAGAGACTGGCCCAGAAAGGAAGTTAAAGATATGAATATTAGTGAGTTCTTTTTTTGTTTGTTTTTAGGTTGATTCTCACTCTGTCACCTATGCTGGACTGCAGTCACGCAATCTTGGCTCACTTCAACCTCTGCCTTCTGGGTTCATGCAATTCTCCTGCCTCAACTTCCCGAGTAATTGGGATTACAGGTGTGTGTCACCATGCCTGGCTAATTTTTGTATTTTTAGTAGAGCCGGGATTTCATCATGTTGGCCAGGCTGGTTTTGAACTCCTGATCTCAAGTGATCCACCCATGTAGGCCTCCAAAAGTGCTGGGATTACAGGTGTGAGCCACCCAGCCCAGTCAAGTGGGCTCTTAACAAAATCACAAATCCTTACTTGATCAAACACTATATATGGATTCTCCACAGGTAACAGAGTTTTCCTCTAAAATTTACTAAAATCCTAAGACCCAAAAGTGAAAGAAAATTAATTTTTTTAACGTTCTAAAGTAAAAAAGATTTATTTTGAACTTAGAATATAGTGAAATATAATATTAAATTAAGACATTGGACATAACAAAGCAAGAATCCAAGAACTATTAGAGTTTAATATTTCTTCTTCAATGTTTTCAAAGAACAATTAACAGTACAATTTTGGCCTTATTTTTATATGACAGAATAATCTTGGATTAAAAAATACATTATTCACCCAATAGATATTTTAAAAGTGACTAACTCGACAATATACTAATATTTTTATACTGAAATTATAGCAAATAACAGCTACACGCTAAAATATTCCATATGATTCATAACACTCGCAGAAGAATTCAAGGAGTGGTTTATAACTAAAGTTTGTGCAAAAGGGAAAAACAGCAGGGTTCAAATGACCCAAAACCAGAAGAGTTAATAAATCAAAATTTGTAACAATGGTTCTCAAACTTGACCCATTAAGTCAGAATATCAGAGAGATATAGCCGCCAATTTTTTATTTTGTTTTGGTTTTTGAGACAGGGTCTCACTCTGTCACCCATGGCTCACTGCAGCCTTGATCTAACAGGCTCAAGCAATCCTCCCACCTCAGCCTCCCAAATAGCTATGACATGTTACCATGCCCAGCTAATTTTTGTATTTTTTTGTAGAGACAAGGTTTCACCACGTTTCCCAGGCTGGTCTCAAACTCCCGGGCTAAAGTGACATTCCCGCCTCAGCCTTCCAAAGTGCTAGGATTACAGATGTGAGCCAACATGCCCGGCCACCTCAAACTTTATAATTTTTAAAAACTTCTCCATGAGATTCTCATAGTCTATAAAATTGTGGAATCACTGCTTTAGAATGCTGACTTGAGTATGCTCATTCAATACTATGATCTACTGCATTTTAAGGACAATTATGATGCTATAAATAACAATTGATGAAATTCTTCTTCTTACCTTGGACATGTTGCTGACATAATTCATTTGGACAGTACTTTCCTTATCAACTTGATTACAAAGGTTCTGTAAAGTAGATGCATATTCTTTGTCACTTTTTATTCTCAGGGCCATAAATTTCTTTACTGTTTCCAGTAACCGTAATTCCCAGTCTTGCAATTTTAACACTGCTTCATGTGAATTCTTCAGGTCACTCCCAAACCCCATTTTTGTAAGGCACTGGTTATCCTCCACACTGCACAAGCGAGCCTTCTAATCAGCACATATCTGTGTATGCAAACAGAAGAGAAAAACTCTTAAATAAAAAGGAAATTCGTCTTCAAAAAAAAAGTTATGACAGATTCTTCTTTGTGGTAAAAAAAAATCACAACTGAATACTTTCTTCCAAAGATCAGAAATAAGATGAGGAGGTCCACTCTATCGTTGGCTTCAACATTACACCAGAGGTCTTAGCCATTACAACGAAATAAATGAAATAAAAGGGGCATTCAGATTGGAAAGGATGAAGTAAAATTACCTTAATTTGCAAATTATATCATCTTATATGTAGAAAATCCTATGTAATGCAACAAAAACACTATTAAAATAAATGACTAAAAGCCTCCACCAATTGTGCCCCTGCCCCCCCCTCCCCGCCTGCAGGAACACCAAATTTAACAACTATTTACACACAAAAATCACCTTCATAAGAACCAGAAATCAGGTGAGAAATTACAGTATGAGGTTTAACTTCCTATCGTCGGAAGAGGTACTGAAAAGGGTAGAAAACACAGTCTTGAATCATCAAGACCAGTCCTCTCCCATTCCCCGGGAGTGGTCACATGGTGCACAGAGTATGCCCAGAGGAGAGAGGGAGAGCACCGTGGTTGTGGGACTCTGCAATAAATTCTCACTGCTGCCCTGTCGTAGCAGAAAGCAAACCCAGGATGAACTCAGCCAATGCCCACCCAGGAAGGAAGCACTGAGATCAGCCATAGCCAGAGGGGAATTGCCCATACCAGCAGTCAGAACTTGAGTTTCAGCAACCTAGAGAGATATGAGAGAGGGAGGCTACAGGAGGGCTTGAAACACCCCTTCTGTACCCCAGCCAGCATAGCTTGCAGCAACCAAAGTGATTCCATCCTTCTGCTTGAGGAGAGGAGACAAACAGTAAAGAAAACGTTGTCTTGCCTCTTGGATACCAGCTCAGCCACAGTAGAACAGGGTACTGGCAGAGTCATTAGACCTCCATTACAGGTCCAGCCTCCTGAATGACATTTCTAAACATAACCTGGGCCCAAAAAAAGCCTGCTGCCTTAAAAGACAGGACCCAGTCCTGGTAGGCTTCAGCACCTGCTGACTTAAGAGCCTCTGATCCCTGAATAACCAGAGCTGTGCTGGCTTCGGGTCTGACCCAGTGCAGTTCCAGTACTGGTAGCAACACAGTGACTGTTTCACCCCACTCCCAGCTCCAGGTGACTCACAACAGAGAGAGACTCCTTTTGTTTGCGAGAAAGTAACAAAAGACAACAAGAATTTCTGCCTGGTAATGTAGAATCCTTCCAGATCTTATCCAAGACGACAAAGGCAGTACCTCTACAAGTCTGCATGAATCAGTGTTACTGGGCTTGGTGTGGCCCCTAATGCAGATGCAGCTTAGATCACAACACCCAAGTACGCTGAATTACCTGGAAAGCCTTCCCAAGAATGACAGGTACAAATAAAGCACAGAAGTGAAGACTACAATAAATATCTAACTCTCGAATGGACAGACTCTGATGAACATCCACAAGATTCAAGACCATCCAGGAAAACAGGACCTCCATGTACAAACTAAATAAGGCACCAGGAACCAATCCTGGCCTGAAAGATATGGGACCTTTCACACAGAGAATTCAAAATAGCTGTTTTAAAGAAACTCAAAGAAATTCAAGACAACAGAGAGATGGAATTTAGAAATCTATCTAGATAAATTTAACAAAGAGATTGAAATAAATAAAAAGAATGAAGCACAAATTTTACAGTTGAAAAATGCAACTGACATACTGAAGAATGCATCAGTGTCTCTTAATATCAGAATAGATGAAGCAGAAGAAAGAATTAGTGAGCTTGAGGACAGGCTATTTAAAAATACAGAGTCAGAGGGAAAAAAAGAATAAAAGAGAATAAACCATGCCTACAAGAACTATAAAATAGCCTCAAAAGGGCAAATCTTTTTTTCCCCCCTAGACACAATCTCTCTCTGTGACCCAGGCTGGAGTACAGTGGCACAATCACAGCTCACTGTAGCCTCAACCTCCTGGGCTCAAGAGATCCTCCTGTCTCAGCCTCCTGAGTAGCTGGGACTACAAGTGTATGTCATCACACTCAGCTAATTTTATTTTATTTTTTTTGTAGAGAAGGGGTCATACTTTGTTGCGCAGGCTGCAGTCAAACTCTTACGTGCAAGCAATCTTCCCAACTTGGCCTTCCGAAGTGCTGGGATTACAGGCATGAACCACCATGCCCAGCCAAAAAAAGGCAAATCTAAGAGTAATGAGAATTAAAAAGGAGGTACAGAAAGAGATTGGGGTAGTAAGTTTATTCAAAGAGATAATAACAGAGAACTTTCCAAACCTACAGAAAGATATATTCAAGTACAAGAAGGTTATTGAACACCAAGCAGATTTAACCTAAAGACTATCTCAAGGCATTTCATAATCAAACTCCCAAAGGTCAAGAATAAAGAAAGGATCCTAAAAGCAGCAAGAGAAAAGAAACAAATAACATCCAATAGAGATCCCATATGTGTGGCAGTAGCCTTTTCAGTGGAAATCTTACACGGCAGAAGAGAATGGCATAAAATATTCAAAGTGCTGAAGGAAAAAAAAAAAAAAGCTTTCATCCTAGAAGAGCATATCTGGTGAAAATATCCTTTAAGCATAAAGAAGAAATAAAGATGTTCCCAGACAAACAAAAGCTGAAGAGCTGCATCAACACCACATTTATCCTATAAAAAGTGCTGAACAAGGGGGGCCAGGCACAGTGGCTCACACTTGTAATCCCAGCACTTTAGGAGACCAAGGTAGACAGATCATCTGAGGTCAGGAGTTAGAGATCAGCCTGGCCAACATGGCAAAATCCCATCTCTACTAAAAATACAAAAATTAGCCAGGCATAGTGGCAGGTGCCTGTAATCGCAGCTACTTAGGAGGCTGAGGCAGGAGAACTGCTTGAACCCAGGAGGCAGAGGTCACAGCGAGCCGAGATCACGCCATTGCTCTTTAGCCTGGGCAACAAGAGTGAAACTCCATTCTGGAAAAAAAAAAAAAAAAAAAAAGGAAATTCTAAGGGCAATTAATCAATCAGAAAGAAAAGGACGTTAATGAGCAAAAACAAATCATCTGAAAGTATAAAACTCACTGGTAAAAGTAAGTACACCAAAAAGCAAAGAATATTATGACATTGTAATAATAATGTGTAATTGTGGTGTGTAAACTACTCCAGTCCTAAGAAGAAAGACTATAAGATGAACCAATCAAAAATAATAACTACAACTTTTCAAGACACAGATAGCACAATGAGTTATAAATAGAAATAACAATAAGTTAAAAAGCCGGGGGCGGGGGGGGGGGTGGTCAAAGTTAAAGTGTAGAATTTTCATTAGTTTTCTTTTTGCTTGTTTGTTTATAAAATTATGTTAACTTGTCATTAGTTTAAAATAATGAGTTATAAGATAGTATTTGCAAGCTTCATAGTAACCTCAAATCAAAAAACATACAAGGAATATAAAAAAAGTAAAATTAAGTCATATCACCAAAGAAAATTACCTTCCCTAAAAGGAAGACAGGAAAGGAGGAAGACCACAAAACAACCAGAAAACAGATAGTAAGCATGTAGAAGAGAACCCTGAAACACTGCTGCTGGTGGGAATGTGAATTAGTACAACCACTATGGTGAACAGTTTGGAGGTTCCTCAGAAAACTAAAAACTGAGCTACCATATGATCCAGCAATCCCACTGCTGGGTATATAACACCCAAAAAAAGGAAATCAGTATACCAAAGAGATATCTGTACTCCTATGTTTGCTGCAGCACTATTTACAATAGCTCGTATTTGGAAGCAACCTAAGTGTCCATCAACAGACAGATAAAGAGATGTGACACATATACACAGTGCAATACTATTCAACCATAAAAAAGAATGAGATCTTGTTATCTGCAACAACATGGATGGAACTGGTGGTCATTATGTTAAGTGAAATAAGCCAGACACAGAAAGACAAACTTGAACTCATGGAGACAGAGAGTAGAAGGTTGGTTACAACAGGCTGGGAAGGGTAAAAGTGAGAGGAAAGTGGGGATGGTTAATGGGTACAAAAAATATATAAAGAATAAGACCTAGTACCTGATACCACAATAGGGTGACTATAGTTAACAATAATTTACTTGTACATTATAAAATAACAAAAACTGTATAATTGAACTGTTTGTGACACAAAGGATGAATGCTTGAAGTGATGGATACCCCATTTACCCTGATGTGATTATTACGTACTCCATGTCTGTATCAAAACATATCATATGCCCCATAAATATATAAACCTACTATGTATCCACAAAAATTTAAAAAACAAACAAAAAATAGTTAAGTAATATTACAAGGTACAAGGTCAATACACAAAAATAAATTATATTTCTATATACCATAATTGAACAATTGAAAAATGAAATTAGAAAACAATTCTATTTACAAAAGCACCAAAAAAGAATAAAATACTTCGGAATAAATTTTACCAAAAAAAAGCAAAATTTGTATGCTTAAAACTATAAGACACTGTTGAAAGCAATTTTAGGACTCGGTGCTGTGGCTCACACCTGTAATCTTAGCACTTTGGGAGGCCGAGGCGGGCAGATGACCTGAGGTCAGGAGTTCAAGACCAGCCCGACCAACACAGAGAAACGTTGTCTCTACTAAAAATACAAAATTAGCCGGGCATGGTAGTGCATGCCTGTAATTCCAGCTACTCGGGAGGCTGAGGCAGGAGAATCATTTGAACCCAAGAGGCGGAGGTTGTGGTGAGCCAAGATCACGCCATTGCACTCCAGCCTGGAAAAGAGAGCAAAATTTTGTCTCAAAAAAAAAAAAGAGGCCAGGCATGGTGGCTCACTCCTGTAATCCCAACACTTTGGGAAGCTGAGGCGGGCAGCTCACCTGAGGTCAAGAGATCGAGACTAGCCTGGCCAACATGATGAAACCTTGTCTCTACTAAAAATACAAAAAAAAAAAAAATTATCTGGGCATGATGACAGACACTTGTACTCCCAGCTACTTGGGAGGCTGAGGCAGGAGAATCACTTGAACTCAGGAGGCAGAGGTTTGCAGTGGGCCAAGATCGCACTACTGCACTCTAGCCCAGGTGACAGAGGGACACTCCATCTCAAAAAAATAAAAAATAAAAAGGAAAATAATTTTAAAAGACCTAAGTAAATTGAAATATTCATGTTCACAGATCAAAAGATTTAATATTAAGAAAGAAAGATTCTCCAATTTGATCTACAAATTTAACATCCATATTAACATCTCAGCTTTTTTATAGAAATTGACAAGCTATCCTAAAATCTATACAGAAAAGAGAAATGAAATAACTTGAAAAGAAGCACGAAGTGGGAAGATTCACACTTTCTGATTTCAAAACCTACTTAAAAGCTACAGTGATCAAGACACTATGGTAATGGCATATGGACAAACATAGAAATCAATGGACTAGACTAGAGGAACCAAATATAAATCTTCACATTTATAGTAAAGTGATTTTCTACAAGGTGCCAACTCCATTCCATGGGGAAAGAAAAGTCTTGTCAACAATTGGTCCTAGGACAACTGGATTTCCACATGCAAAAGAATGAAGCAAGATGCCTTCCTTAGATCATACACAAAACATTAACTGTAAACGGATGATATACCTAAATATCAGAGCTAAAACGATAAAACTCTCAGAATAAAACATACAAGTAAATCTTTGTAATCTTGGCTTAGGAAACGGTTTCTTAGCTACAACAACAAAAGCACAAATGACAAAATAAAAATACGTTAGTTGGATTTCATCAAAATTTAAAACTTCCATGCTTCAACAGATACCACCAAGAAAGTGGAACAGGAGCGCATACTTACAAATCATATATATATGACAAGGAACTTCTGGATGAAGGACATAAAGAATTTTTACAACTCAATAATAAAAAGACAAACCAACAAAAAACCGACAAAGGATTTGAATACACAATTCTCTAAGAAAAATGTAGAAATATCCAATAGGCACATGAAAAGACGTTCAATATCATTAGCTATCAGGAAAATTCAAATCAGAACTACAATGAGATAACTATTTCACACGACTATAATGTCTCTAATCAAAAAAGACAGATATGTAGTTTAGCACCAAAGTGCTAACTGAAACCTTAAATGGTGCAACAATTCAATGTGGTTCATCCCTTGCTACCTGAAACGTTAAACGGTGCAACCACTGTGGAAAAGAGTTTGCCAGTTCCTCAAAAGGTAAAACATATAGTTAGCATATGATCCAGAAATTCAACTCCCAGCTATATACCCAACAGAAATGAAAACATATGTCTATGCAAAAACTTGCATATGAATGTTTGATGCAACATTATTCACAATAGCTACAAAGTGGAATCAACCCAAATATACATCAACAGATGAACAGATAAATAAAATGGGACAATATCTATACAATGGAATATTATTTGGCAATGAAAAGGAAGTACCAGTACGGGCTACAACATGGATGAACCTTGAAAATGTTTTACTAGGTGAAAAGAAACCAAACACAAAGATCACACTGTATGATTTCATTAATATGAAATGCTCAAAATAGGCAAATCTATAAAATAGATTACTGGTTGACTGGGGCTGGTAAATGTGGGGAGATATTAGGAATGACTGTTAGTAGATACTGGATTTCTTTTTGTGGTGATGAAAATGTTCTAACATTGATTGTAGTAGTGCCCGCATAACTGTGAATGTACTAAAAACAATTAAATTGTACAATTTCAATGGGTGAACTCTTTGGTTGTAAGTGTAGCCAAAAAGTTTTTTTAAAAAATTACTACAGCATAACTTATAATCATCTAAAGATCAGTTATCATAAGCTTCCCCAAAATACCCTGTTCATTATAAATCCTGAAAATGATAGAATTTATTTTGCCCCCCAGTTTCCTAGAATTTCAGGCAGTAAAATCTTTCAGAGCCAGTTAGAAGAAATGAAGAAAAACACCTTTTATTTTTCATTCCAGTTCACCCATAATAGAGGTAAATTTCTTGTTAATTCAGCTGATATCCTCTAAGGTACACAGAAAAACAAGGGGTTTGGCTGTCTAACCTCAATAATCTTATTTGAAGACATGGTAAAAATTAGGATTTTCCAAATAGAGAAAAAAATCATGTGTGTGTGTGTGTGTGTGTGTGTTTACACAGTTTTTTAAGACGAGGTCTTCCTATGTTGAACAGGCTGGAGTGCAGTGGCTATTCACAAGCACAATAATAGCACACTGCTGCCTCAAACTCTTGGCCTCAAGCAATCCTCAGCATTCCAAGTAGCTGAGACTACAGGCATAAGCCATTGCACCCAACTAATATTTTACATTTTTTTAAAAAAAAGCTGTATCTGATATTGTGGTTCATTTTATTCCGTAACTTGGAAAAATCTCACTTCTGCTTCTAAATGCATTGTGATAATTTTTTTTTCATCTTTCTCTCATCAAAAATTCCTGCTAGTGGGCCAGGTGTGGTGGCTCACACCTGTAATCCCAGCACTCTGGGAGGCTGAAGCAGGTGGATCATTTGAGGTCAGGAGTTTGAGACCAACCTGGCCAACATGGCAAAACCCTGTCTCTACTAAAAATACAAAAACTGGCTGGGTGTGGTGGCACGTACCTATAGTCCTAGCTACTTGGGAGTCTGAGACATAAGAATCACTTGAACCTGGAAAGCAGAGGTTGCAGTGAGCCAAGATCATGCCACTGCACTCCAACCTGAGCAACAGAGTGAGACACTGTCTTAAAAAAAAAAAAGAAAAGAAAAAATGTTGGTAGATATTTCAGATATCTCCTGGGTTTTTGTTGTTGTTGCTGCAAATATTACTGCAAATTAATTAAAGTTGGAATCACCCAGAAAATTCCTTAGAAATGGTAATATACAAATTAGGACTGAAATAGTGACCGTGATTTAGACTATAAAAAGTCAAATGAGAAATATAATTCAGGAAATAGAGCAGTATAGAGGAAAAAAAAAAACAGTGAGTATGAGGCACAGTTTAAAAAAAGCAAATGTCTCCAAAATCAAACTCTATATGACAAGTAGTGACAGATGGCATGCCAAATTATCTTCTGCTAGTCTTCTGCTCAAGAAACTAATAAGCCCAAACTCCTTGAATTAATTTTTGTTAACACAAGGTTACAATTTTTGAAAACCAAGATCATGAAAACAATAGTTTAAAATGATTAATTTGTTGGTGCTAGTTAAGCAAGTATGTTCAGTTTATAAAAATTCATCAAGCTGAGCACTTATGATTTGTACATGTGTGTATGTTACAGTTCAATAGAAGGACAAAGAGACGCAAAGATAAATTTTGATTTGGCAGCTAATGAGACATAATAACCCATTATAGCAATATAGCTTGAGAAACGAAGATCTAAAATTGACACTGTCAATGAGATTAAAATGAAAGATTCTTAACCTAGTGAATGGATTTAGTAAACAAAAGAGACAATTCAATGTAATTTTTAAGGCTTTAGAAATAAAGAATCATGACAATATCAATAGAAATGAAAGAACAAGAATACGGAGCTACTTTGAGTAAACTATATTCATTTCAGCTGGAAATTTTACCTGTAGGTAAAATACTAAGGTTAAAAATCCAAATTTGAGAGTAAAATTACTTAAAGGTGACTGATGAAACCAACAAACTGAATGTTGACAGAAAAGCAGAGAGTCAAGGACAAAACCCATGAGGCCAGGGAGTAAGAGCAGGTACTTTCAAGCCTCCTCCAAGATTGAAAAAAGAAGCCAACCAAAGGATAGAAATTAAGTAAGCAAAAATATAACAGGGGCCTGGCAGAGTCACAGATGTCAGGAGGAAAAAAAAGATACTAGTGTCACAGGATCCTTCGGGTGTTGCTTTGCCAGCCAGAAACCTCTGTGGTCAGTGCTGCCTCTACTTGGGTTTTGCTTATGCCAGCTGAGCTCATTCCATCCACTTGGCCCAGCAGGCTGCACTCAGCTAACACTACTGGCCTGTATCCCACACCTGCCAAGGGTGAGCCAGGCATGGAGCAGCAAGGGGTTTGTGAGTGAGCAAGTGCAAGATACGTCCACTGCACACAGCCAGGCACACCAGCTGCAACAGGACAGGCAGCTCCAGGCACCAGCACAGGTGCCAGCTCTGTGCGAGGCTGAACCTGGACCACACGTACAAGTGGCTTCTGTAGCGTCTGGACAGGTAGGACATGATGGCACCAGAAAGCTCAGAAACACCAGGAACCACAGAGTCCCAAAATGGGTGTTACAGAGTGTCAGAGCCCTGGCTCGGGGGGTCCCAAGGTCTGGGTTCCTAGAAGTGCCACAGCTCTTCTCTCTTTCTCATCACACACAATGTGGCGACCAGGAAGCATGTTTCCACCGTGTTTGTGTTTTATCTCTTTTAGTCCCACCGTTCAGTGGGTCCCAAGTTCTTGTCCCTTGTCCAGAAATAATGAGATATGCAGACAACTGGTGGATGAGTGAGGCAGAGTGGAGCTTCACTGAGCAACAGAATAGCTCTCAGGAGGCCCAAAGTGGGTAGGTCCTTTCTGTAGGCAGGTTGTCCTAATGTGTGTCCAACTCTCAGCAGGGAGGAGACCTGTAGTGGGTAGCTCCTTCCACAGGGAATTTGTCCTGATGACCATCCAGCTCTCAGTAGAGGAGACCCATAGTGGTTAGCTCTTTTCTGCAAGCAGGTCATCTGGATGAGTGTGAGAGTCTGGCTAAGCCTGGGGTTTTTATGTGCTCAGAATCAAAGAACTGCATACTGATTGGTCCATGGACAGCCACGAGTGGGCCTGGAAAAAGCACCATCCAATTGGCCAAATGGTTATCAATGAAGTTCTCACTCAGGCACAGACATCAACTGGAACTGGGAGCCCAGCACCCAGGCTTCAGGCCATCCCTGGCCTGAGGTGAGGTTTTACCGGGGACTCACCCCTTTCTGCCTAGGAACCTGTCTGCCTTTAACATGCCATCCACAGCACCCAAACTGTCTGTGCCAAGAGGTGCCTGCAGGCCAGTGCCAAGCCACCCTCAGCCCCTGCGGCACCCCCTCCCATGCTCATCAGTACCTAAAGTCTAGAGGGGGCCACAGTGGCAAGGGGATCGCATGTCAGCACCACCCTGAGCACACACATACCTGGCTGGGTTGCAACAGTGCCTGGGCTTGACCACAACTTTGCTCCACTCTAGAGCGGGCGCCAGGAGCAGGAAGAGGCCAAGGAGTGACAGCAGGCACTTTCAAACCTGCAGGGTCAGGGGGCTTCCTGGGCCCCCGAGAGTGCAGGGATGCCTGGGTCCAGAGCCACAGTCGGGCAGCTGCAGATGCACCCAGGAACACAAGGCTCCTGCCTGTTCCCAGCCCCTGCCGGCTCTGCAGAGTGCACAGCCCCAGCTGGTGCAGGCCTGGCCACACTTCCCCAGCCACAGCTGGCATCCCCACAGCAGTTGCTCCAGATGGGTTGCCACCATCATCATTAGCAATGTCAAAAGTCAGAGGAAAATGTAAAAACTGCAAAAGTCTCATCATCAAGCTGTACTTCAAAAGCTCCTACTGACAACAGTGAAAAAAATTTTTAAGAAAAAACAAAAATTTAAACATATCACCAACAAATAAAGGAGTACAACCCTATGCCGTAAGTTTCATACCATAGTTTTAGTGAGTCCAATCCAACCAGTCCAAAAGATATTCTGGCAAAGAAAAGTTAACAAAATCCTGAGAATTCACAATAGATACTTCAATATGAAAAGAAGCAGTCAGAGTGAATAGACCAAACTAGGGAAAGTCAAGCAAATATCTAAAGATAGGGTAGGGATTTAGAAAACACAGGGAGGACAGCACTAAATTACAATTTTCCAGAGCTCTGTGATGAACTTGTGAATGAAATTTAAGTCCAGGAGTACAGGATGAACTCTTTTAAATGTGAGTAAATCTCAGGGCCTCCGACAATGCCAAACTCAACCCCAGCCAGCATTTCTCCACTCATTTACCTCCACACTCACATGCCACAGAAACGGATATTAGAAGGAAAACCCAGCTCGTGTCCAGACAAGATGGCATAGACCATTTTTCCCATTCCTCCCCACTAAGTATAAATATAAACAAATAATGCAAATGATTACCAAAGAACTCTGGAAGATGGAAAGAAGGCAAACTCTTTTGAAATCCTACAACTAGAAGAACAACACAGAGGCAGGATGTCCTATGCCTACCTCACCCAAGTGAAGAAGGCCACCCACACATGGTTTTTCTCAGCCACAGCCTAGTAGCAGAAGGCAGCCCATGTAAGTTAATTCCTCACAGAATAGAATAGGTGTCCCTCTGACAATATCAAGGAAGCCAGACACCACCAGCAGGAAAGATTAATTAGGAACCTCGACAAAAACAAATAGCCAGGGGAAACAGTCTCCTTCCCTGTGAGACCTGAGACTCCCCATTTTTTTTTCCAGTTTTTTTGTTTTTTAATTTCTAAAGCTCTGCCATAAACTTCTAGCGGGTACTCATGTCATCTGCCACACTCACACCAGGTTGTCTGTGTAGCCAGCAAACAAAATCTGACCATCAACACACCAGGCCAGGGAGGTACACTGGGGCAGTTGCCATGCTGCCAGTACTGATAACTTCTTGCTTCAGTTCATCTATGATGATATTTACCACGAAGTCCCAGATCTTGATGCTGGGGCCCATGGCAGCACAGAGCCAGTAGCAGTTGGGGCTGAAGCACAGGGTGTTGATGATGAAGCTCCCACCATCTAGCATATAAAGGTGCTTGCCTTCATCGAGATCCCATAGCATGGCCTGGCCATCTTTGCCTCCAGATGCACAGAGGGATCCATCTGGAGAGATAGTCACAGTGTTCAGATAACCTGTGGCCAGTGTGGTTAGTCTTCAGCTTGCAGTTAGCCAGACTGCATAACTTGACCAGCTTGTCCCAGCTACAGGAGACAGTGACAGGGTTGCTGCTGTTAGGCGAGAAGCGAACACAAGATACCCACTCTGTGGCTCTCATACTAACAGTGTATCTGATGCGTAACTTGATGGTTTTAGCTCATAATCCACAGACAATCTGCTAGTTGTCAGGCGAGGCCACTTTCAGCATGCCCTTGGTATGGCCCACAAATCAGCTCATGGTGATGTCCACTGTGAGATCCCAGAGGCACAGCGTTCCAGCCAAGGAGCCTGAGAGGGCAATCTGGCCATCTAAGGAGATGAACATGTCACTAAAAAAGTGGGAGTGACCTTGCAAAGCATGTTGTGGGATGCTATAGTTGGTATCTTCCCTACTCAGTTTCTACATAATGATGCTCTTGTCTTGAGAGGTGGACAGGATCATGTTCGGGAACTATGGAGTAGCAGCAATCTGGGTTATCCAGCCATTGGGGCCCTGAGGGTGCCACAAAGGGTAATCTGCTCAGTCACAGTGATGGCAAGTCAAGATTCCCCTTTTCCATCGAGAGAAACAAAGGCAAGCAGGAAGAACCAGAAGAGAGACAGCCTGGTCAGAAATGTCTGTCTCCACAAGCAGCCCAGTCAAGAACCTCGGTTTCACAGGTCTCAGGATCTCCTTCTCTACCCAGAGACATCAGAACAGGCTAGTCAGAACCGGCAAGCAGAACCCAGTTTTGCTAGATAGCCAATCTCAGGAAGCCTCTTGTTCTCCACATATCCAAGACTCTCCTCCCTTGTCCAGAGACAACCGAGTAGCAGGGAGCATGGTAAGGAAATCCCAGCCCATCCCTTCCCCAGCAATAGATATACACTAACTCAGCCTAAGAAAGAATCTCCTACTCCCTCAAGCAGCACCAGCAGAGACGAGTGGGAGCCCTAGTACCAACCAGATACAAGAAGCCAACCAAAACAACAGTGCGGACTCAAAATTAAACTATCATTGGAACCACAACCCAAAAAAATATAGGCTAAGACCTGCATGTACACCTAAACAGGATGACTGCTTGTGAAAATAAAAGGTTGAACTAGCCCTTAGAATCTCTTAACATATTAGACAAAATATCTAAGTTTCAAATGTAAATCACCTGTCATACCAAGATCCAAGAAAAATCATAACTTGAGTGAAAAAAGACAATCAACCAATGCAAACACATAGATAAATCAGATGTTGAAATGATCTGACAAGAATTTTAAAACAATCATCATAAAAATGCTTCAACAATTATACATTCTCTTAAAACAAATGTAAAAATAGAAGATCCAAGCAAAGAAATACAAGTTAAGAAAATAACCAGATGAAAATTATGTAACTAAAAAATGTAATAACAAAGACAAGCTAGATAGGCTCAGAAGCAGAGTGAAGATGACACAGGATACAATCAATGAGCTTATTGACAGAACAACAGAATTCACCCAATCCAAACAACACAGAAAAAAACAGACAGAAAAACAAATTAACAAAGCCTCATGGACCTGTGGGACAATAACAATAGATCCAACATTTGTATCATCAGAGTGAAAGAAGGAGAAGAGAGAGTCAGACTAAAAGAAAATTCAAAGAAATATGATCCAGCCTGCCATATAGCTACAGAAATCAAGACAGTGTGCTATTAGCAGGAGACAGACAATAGATCAATGAAACAGAACAGTGAATCCAGAAATAACCAACACAAATATGTTCAACTGATTTTTGACAAAGGGCTAATAGTAATTCAACAGAAGAAGAACTGCCTTTTCAACAAACGGTATAGGAGCAATTAGGCATCCACTGGCAGAAAAGATAAAAGAACCCTAACAACTGTTAAAAAAAATTTAACTCAGGCCTGGCACAGGGGCTCACACCTGTAATCCCAGCACTTTGGGAGGCCAAAGCAGGCATACTGCTTGAGCCCAGGAGTTCAAGATCAGGCTGGGCAAGAAAGCATGACCACATCTCTACCAAAAAAAAAAATAAAAAGGAAACAAAAATTTAACTCAAAAGGATTATGTACTTAAATGTAAACATAAAGCTGCTAAAGTTTAGAGAAAAAAATATGGAAGGAAATCTTTAAGATCTAAAACTAGGCAGATTTCTTAGATTTGACAACAAAACCACAATCCAAAAAAGAAAAAAACGAATAAAATGAACCTCATCGAAAGTAAAATATTTTGCTCATGTGAACAAGATGAAAACAAGCTGCGACTTCTGCTTCTAGTGGGCATATAAGAAACTTGGACTATGCAGGAGGTTGAGGCAGGAGGATCACTTAAGGCCAGGAGTTCCAGTCCAGCTTGGGCAACATAGAAAGATCTCGTCTCTAAAAAAATTAAATAAATAAAAATAAATAAAATAAAACTTGGAAGTCACTAAGCCATCCTACCAACAAGAAAAGCTAAACAAACTGAAAAATCTATGACTCTTCTCAGGTCAGCAAGAGAAATGAAGACACATGGCAAACCACTGCCACATAAATTGGAGAAACAGGTGACTGCAGAGAATCCCATCACACTGAAGCAGAAAACTCTGCAAGAAAAACTGCAGGGTAGGAAAGTGGACAAGTGGGAAACTTAAAAATGCCAGGGCGACTCAGTCATAGGAGAGCCTTCATACTTTGATTAGTTTTACCCCCAGGAAACCAATATGGTTCTCACAATATGTATTAGAGGGGAAAAAAAAACCCCTCAAGCTTATGACAGAGGGAGGGGAAACAAAATCATCTTTAAATAAGTCAGAGCATTCTGTTCTTAATAAGGTCTTTCCCTCAGGAGAAACGATTTAATCAGAGCCTGCTAGGGTTTATCAGAGCCTAACTGACTTGCAGGAAGGGAACTAGGAAATACTCACTGCAGCCCATACTAGCCATGCTGTCTTACTTTGGGAGACAGGGGAGTAAGTACTAAGAAACATCTGTGAAGGTCACAGCCAGAGACACAGAGACTCATCAAAAGACTGAGATCTAATCATTGGGCTGTAGAATGCTTCCAATAATAACCCCTAACACCTCACTGCCACATTACTAAAGGCCTATTTACAGCAGCTCCTTTTACCCAGGACATCAGATTCAGCTATCAATAAAAATTTACATGGCATACTAAAAGGCAAAAAACACAGTCTAGGCTGGCTGCACTGGCTCACGCCTATAATCCCAGCACTTTGGGAGGTGAAGGAGGGTGGATCACCTGAGGTCAGGAGTTTGAGACCAGCCTGACCAACATAGTGAAATGTTGTCTCTACTAAAGACACAAAAATTAGCGAGGCATGGTGGCAGGCGCCTGTAATCCCAGATATTTGGGAGGCTGAGGCACGACAATCGCTTGAACCCAGGAAGCAGAGATTACAGTGTGCCAAGATTGCACCACTGCACTCCAGCCTGGTTGACAGAGTGAGACTCCCTCTCAAACAAACCAACAAACAAAAACACACGGTCTGAAGACAGCTAGTATAAGAACCAGACTCAGATATAGCAAAGGATGTGAGAATCATCAGATCAATTACTAAAAAAAAAACAATGATTAAAATACTAAGGTTTCTAATGGATAAAACAGACTGCATACAAGAGATAGCCAATGTAAGAAGAAAAATAGAAATTCTAAGAAAGAACCAAAAAGAAATACTAGAGATCAAAAACACCGTAAGAGAAATGAAGAATGCCTATGTTGAGTTCAATTAGGTTGATAAGCTCAGTCTAGTAACCTGGATGCAGCTGAGGAAAGAATATCTAGAGGATATCCCCCAATAGATACCTAAAAAACACTACAAGCAAACAGAAAAAAAGACTGGAAAAATACAGAACAGAATACACAAAAGTTGTGGGACAACTATAAAAGGTGTAACATACATGTAATAGGAATACCAAAAGAAGAAAGAGAGAAACAAAAAATATTTGATACAATAATAAATGACAATTTCACCAAATCAATGTCAAGCACTAAACCACCAATCCAAAAAGCTCAGAAAACTCCAAGCAGGATAATGATTAAAAAAAAAAAAAATTTACACCTAGCCATATCACAATTCAAACTACAGAAAATAAAAGACGAAGAAAAAATTCTAAAAGAAGCCAATGGAAAAAAGACATTACCTATCAAAAAGCTAAGAGAATAGTTACATAGACGTTATCTCCAAAACCATATAAGCGAGAAGGAAGTGAAGTGAAATATTTAAAATGTTAAGATAAATATTAAAAAAAAAAAACTAACCTAGAATTATGTAACTTGCAAAATTATCCTTCAAAAATGAAAGAGAAACAGTTTCTCAAACATAAAAACTGAGGGAATTTGTTGCCAGTAGATCCAATTTGCAAGAAATATCCAAAAGAAAAGTTCTTCAGGGGGAAGGAAAATGATACAGGCCAGTAACTGAGATCTATATAAAGAAAAGTACTAGCGAGGGAGAGAGCCAAGATGGCTGAATAGGAACAGCTCTGGAGTGCAGCTCCCAGCGAGAAAAACGCAGAGGGTAAGTGATTACCGCCTTTCCAAACGAGTTTTTACTGCCCACAGACCAGAAGATTCTCGGTCTGTAAAGCCCCACGAATACCCAGCAGTGCTGCGCTAAAGGTCTCCACACAATAACACACACAAATCTGGCAGCCGTTTCAACAGGCACCTGTAACACCTGGGAGACAGAGCCGCCCATTCAAATGAAAAAAAGGGGGCTGAAACAGGGAGCCAGGTAATCTGACTCGGTAGGTCCCACCCTGATAAAGACAAGCAATCTGAAACACGCTGCATTGAGAGTTTCAAAACAAGCACAGCAGAACCCAGGACAGTCCAGCTCGATGGGGGGAAGAGCGTCAGCCATTACCAAGGCAGTCCACCATTACCGAGGCAGTTATAATTCTACCTCTGTAAACAAAACCTCAAGGAAGTTCACACAGCACCTGGGCAAAGGCCACAGCAGCTCAGTGTGCCTCTGCTGGCACACTGTGACTAGACTATCTCCTTCCTGAGCAGGGCATCTCTGAAAAAAGGCAGCAACACGTCAGGAACTCATAAATAAAGCCTCACCTTCCCAAAACAGAGCATCTGGGGAAAAAGGCGTTTATGAGTTCCACTGCAGGAAACTTAAACATACATGCCCAGAAGCTCTGAACAGAACAACGGAGTTCCCAGCTCAGCACTTGAGCTCCTATGAGGGACAGACTGTCTCCTCAAGCAGCTCCCTGACCCCCATATATCCAAAGAGAACCTCATAAAGGAGAGCGCAGGCTGACATCTGGTGGGTACCCTTCTGGGATGAATAGAAGAAGATATCAGCGCAACCCTTGCTGTTCTGCAGCCACCCCAGGTGATCCAGGAAAGCAGGGTCTGGAGTGGACCTCCAGCAGTCCTAGAGCAGAGGGGCCTGACTGTTAGAAGGAAAACTAAAAAACAGAAAGAAATAACTTAAACATCAACAAAAAGGATATCCACTCAGAGATCCCATCCAAGAGTCACCAACTACAAAGACCACAGGTAGATAAACCCAAAAAGATGGGAAGAAACCAGCACAAAAAGGATGCAAACACCAAAAACCAGAACACCTCTCCTCCTCCAAGGGATCACAACTCTTCACCAGCAAGGGAATAAAGCTGGATAGAGAAGGAGTCTGAGGAATTGACAGGAACAGGCTTCAGAAGGTGAGTGATACCAAACATCTCTGATCTAAAAGAACATGTTCTAACCCCATGAAAAGAAACTAGGAACCTTGATAAAAGGTTAGATGAAAAGTTAATGAGAATAAACAGCTTAGAGAGGAATATAAATGAATTGATGGAGCTGAAAAACACAACGTGAGAACTGTGCGAAGCATACACAATTTTCAATAGCCGAATCGACCACGAAGAGAAAGGATATCAGAGACTGAAGATCAACTCAATGAAATAAAATGAGAAGGCAAGATTAGAGAAAAAAGAGTGAAAAGAAATAACAAAGCCTCCAAGAAACATGGGATTATATGAAAAGAACTAATCTACATTTGATAGGTGTACCCAAATGTGATGGAGAGAATGAATCCAAACTGGAAAACACTCTTCAGGATATTATCCAGGAGAACTTCCCCAACCAAGCAAGGCAGGCCACATTCAACTCCAGGAAATACAGAGAACACCACAGAGATATTCCTCAAGAAGAGCATCCCAAGGCACATAATCGACAGATTCACCAGGATTGAAATGAAGGAAAAAATGCTAACGGCAGCCAGAGAGAAAGGTCGGGGTACACACAAAGGGAAGCCCACAGACTCACAGCGGATTTCTCGGCAGAAACCCTACAAGCACGAAGAGAGTGGGGGCTAATATTCAACATCCTTAATGAAAAGAACTTTCAACCTAGAATTTCATATCCAGCCAAACTAAGCTTCATAAGCAAAGGGGAAATAAAATCCTTTACAAACAAGAAATTGCTGAGAGATTTCCTTACCACCAGACCTACCTTACAAGAACTCCTGAAAGCAGCACTATACCAGGAAAGGAACAACCAGTACCAGCAACTCGAAAAACGTACCAAATGGTAAAGAGCATCAACACAATGAAGAAACTGCATCAACTAATGGGCAAAACAACCAGCTAGCATCAAAATGGCAGGATCAAATTCACACATAATATTAACCTTAAATGTAAATGGGCTAAGTGGCCCAATAAAAAGACACAGACTGGTAAATTGGATACAAAGTCAAAACCCATTAGTGTGCTGTATTCAGTAAACTCATCTCACATGCAAGGACACACATAGGCTCAAAATAAAGGGATGGAGGAAGATTTACCAAGCAAATGGATAGCAAAAAAAGCAGGAGTTGAGAACCTAGTCTCTGATAAAACAGATTTTAAACCAATAAAGATCAAAAGAGACAAAGAAGGGCATTACATAATGGTAAAAGGATCAATACAACAAGAAGAGCTAACAATCCTAAATATATACACACCCAATACAGGAGCACCCAGATACATAAAGCAAGTTCTTAACAACCTACAAAAGAAACTTACTCACACAAAACAATAGTGGGAGACTTTAACACTCCACTGTCAATATTAGAGAGATCAATGAGACAGAAAATTAACAAGGATATCCAGGACTTGAACTCAGACCTAGACTAAGCAAACCTAATAGACATCTACAGAACTCTCCACCCCAAATCCATAGGATATACATTCTTAGCACCACATTACACCTACTCTAAAATTGACCACATAATTGGAAGTAAATCACTCCTCAGCAAATGCAAAAGAAGGGAAATCATAACAAACAGTCTCTCAGACCACACTGCAATCAAATTAGAACTCAGGAGTAAGAAACTAAATCAGAACCACACAACTTCATGGAAACTGAACAACTGGCTCTTGAACATTGACTGCATAAACAATGAAATGAAGGCAGAAATAAAGATGTTCTTCAAAACCAATGAGAACAAAGACACAATGTCCCAAAATATCTGGTACATACTTAAGGCAGTGTCTAGAGGAAAATTTATAGCAATAAATGCCCACGTGAGGAGCAACGAAAGATATAAAATCGACACACTATCATCAAAATTGAAAGAGCTAGGGGAGCAAGATCAAAAAAACGCAAAACCTAGCAGAGGACAGGAAATAACTAAGATCAGAGCAGAACTGAAGGAGATAGAGACACAAAAAATCCTTCAAAAAAATCAATAAATCCAGAAGTCGGTTTTTTGAAAAGATCAACAAAATAGACCACTAGCTAGATTAATAAAAAAGAAAAGAGAGAAGAATCAAATAGATGCAACAAAAGAAGATAAAGGGGATTTCACCACAGATTCCACAGAATTACAAACTAGCATCAGAGATTAAACAACTCTATGCACATAAAGCAGTAAATCTGGAAGAAATGGATAAATTCCTGGACACGTGCACCCTTCCAATCCTAACCCAGGAAGAAATTGAAACCCTGAATAGACTAATGACAAGGGCTGAAGTTGAGGCAGCAATTAATAGCCTACCAACCATAAAAAAGCCCAGGTCCAGATGGGTTCACAGCCGAATTCTACCAGACATACAAAGGGGAGCTGGTATCACTCCTTCTGAAACTATTCCAAACAATCCAAAAAGAGGGAATCCTTCTCAAATCATTTTATGAGACCAACATCATCCTGATACCAAAGCCCGGCAGAGACTCAAAAAGAAAACTTCAGACCAGTATCCATGATGAACACAGACGCAAAAATCTTCAATAAAATACTGGCAAATCAATTGCAACAGCACACCAAAAAGCTTATCCATCATGATCAAGTAGGCTTCATTCCGGGGATGCAAGGCTGGTTCAACATACACAAGTCTATAAATGTAATCCACCATAGAAACAGAACCAAAGACAAAAACCACATGATTATCTCAATAGATGCAAAGAAGGCCTTCGACAAAATTCAACAGCTCTTTATGCTAAAAACTCTCAATAAACTAGGTATTGACGGAACATATCTCAAAATAATAAAAGCTATTTACAACAAACCTACAGCCAATATCATATTGAATGGGCAAAAACTAGAAGCATTCCCTTTGAAATTTGGCAGTAGACAAGGTTGCCCTCTCTTACCTCTCCTATTCAGTATAGTATTGAAAGTTCTAGCCGGAGCAATCAGGCAAGAAAAAGAAATAAAGGGTATTCAGTTAGGAAAGGAAGAAGTCAAATTGTCTCTATTTGCAGACAACATGATTGTATATTTAGAAGACACCATCATCTCAGCCCAAAATCTCCTGAAACTGATAAGCAACTTCAGCAAAGTCTCAGGATACAAAATCAATGTGCAAAAATCACAAGCATTCCTATACATCAATAACAGACTAAAAGAGAAGCAAATCAAGAGTGAACTCCCATTCACAATTGCTACAAAGAGAATAGAATACCTAGGAATACAACTAACAAAGGATGTAAAGCACCTCTTCAAGGAGAACTACAAACCACTCCTCAAGGAAATAAGAGAGGACACAAACAGATGGAGAAACATTCCATGCTCATGGATAGGAAGAATCAATATTGTAAAAATGGCCATACTGCCCAAAGTAATTTATAGATTCAACTCTATCCCCATCAAGCTACCTATGACCCTCTTCACAGATCTGGAAAAAAACCACCTAAACTTCATGTGGACCAAAAAGACAGCCTGCATAGCCAAGACAATCCTAAGCAAAAAGAACAAAGCTGAAGGCATCATGCTGCCTGATGTCAAACTATACTACAAGGCTACAGTAATCAAAACAGCATGGTACTGGTACCAAAACAGAGACATAGAACAATGGAACAGAATGGAGGCCTCGGAGGCAACACCACACATCTACAACCATCTGATCTTTGACAAACCTGACAAAAACAAGCAATGGAGAAAGGATTCCTTGTTTAACAAATGATGTTGGGAAAACTGGCTAGCCATGTGCAGAAAACAGAAACTGGACCCCTTTGACACCTTACACTAAAATTAACTCCAGATGGATTAAAGACTTAAACATAAGACCTAACACCATAAAAACCCTAGAAGAAAACCTAGGCAAAACCATTCAGGACACAGGTATAGGCAAGGACTCCGTGACTAAAACACCAAAAGCATTGGCAATAAAAGACAAACTAGATAAATGGGATCTAACTAAACTCCAGAGCTTCTGTATAGCAAAACAAACTATCATTAGAGTGAATTGGCAACCAACAGAATGGGAAAAAATTTTTGCAATCTACTCATCTGACAAAGGGCTAATATCCAGAATCTACAAAGAACTAAAACAGATTTACAAGGAAAAAAAAAAACCCATTCAAAAGTGGGTGAAGGACATGAACAGATACTTTTCAAAAGAAGACATATATGAGACCAACAAACATATGAAAAAATGCTCATCATCACTGGTCATTAGAGAAATGCAAATCAAAACCACATTGGGATACCATCTCATGCCAGTTAGAATGGCAATCATTAAAAAATCTGGAGACAACATGCTGGAGAGGATGTGGAAAAATAGGAACACGTTTACACTGTTCCTGGGAGTGTAAATTAGTTCAACCATTGTGGAAGACAGTGTGGTGATTCTTCAAGGAACTAGAAATAGAAATTCCATTTGACCCAGCAATCCCATTACTGGGTATATATCCAAAGTATTATAAATCATTCTGTTATAAAGACACATGCACACATATGTTCATCGCAGCACTGTTTACGATAGCAAAGACCTGGAACCAACCCAAATGCCCATTGATGATAGACTGGACAAGGAAAATGTGGCACATATACACCATGGAATACTATACAGCCATAAAAAAAAACAATGAGTTTGTGTCCTTTGTAGGAACATGGATAAATCTGGAAACCATCATTCTCAGCAAACTGACACAACAGAAAATCAGACATCACATGTTCTCACTCATAGGTGGGTGTTGAACAATGAGAACACATGGACACAGGGAGGGGAGTATCACTGTTGGTTGGGAGCTAGGGGAGGGACAGCAGATGGGTGGGGAGGTTGGGGAGGGATAACATGGGAGAAATGCCAGATATAGGTGACGGGGGAAAGGAGGCAGCTAACCACCTTGCCATGTGTGTACCTATGCAACAATCCTGCATGATTTGCACAAGTACTCCAGAATCTAAAGTTCCCCCCCCCAAAAAAAAAAATTTCAAGGCTATTTTAAGTGGTATTTTTTTGAATTACATTTTCCAAATACTGCTGTTAGTCTAGAAACATGTAACTGATTTGCATACATTGACCTTGTATTATGCAACTTTGCTAAATTAACTTACTAAATCTAATTGTTTTGGGGATCCTTGAGTGTTATCTGCAAACCATGACATTCTAACAACTTCATTTCCTATCTATAAGCTTTTAACTTCTGTGTCTGGCCCTATTGCACTGGTTAGAATGCTGGTACCTTCCTTGTGCCTCTCTCTTCTCTGTGGTGTCCTATCCTAAGGATTCCAGCCAATTCACCTACTTTGAATTCTGATCCATGCATTGTAATCTCATCAGGACCACAGTGCTTAGCTAGGACTCCAGCTCACTGAACACAATAGGGAATTGAGAAATGTCCTTAAACAAAGATCCAGGTCAATTCTGGGACTCGCTTTGTGAATTTCCCTCCCCTAAGGATTACAGTTTTGTGCTGTTGATTAATGTCTGAAGATAGTTACCTTATATATTTGATTCAGTTTTGTCATTTATGGTGGGAGGATTAATCTGTTTATTTCCTCCTATCTAGAAAAAATCCATTCCATGAGTTTTTGCAGTTTGGCAGCAGGTGTTTTTTTTTTTTTTTAATTGTTGTTTGTTTTTGGTGCCCTTTATATATGGAGATCAGCATTGCTGGATATAAAAGCTTTGTCTTACATTATCTGTCCTTGAATATTTAAATATGTTTTGTCTGGGGTGCTGCTCTGGAAAAATCTGATTATAATCTCATTTTCTTTCCCAAGTGAGTCACTGGCTGTTTTTGCTTTGCTGCAAATGGATTTTCTTTTAACGTTCAGTAATTTACTAGGCTATGCCTTGCTTTTGGTTGCTCTGGAGGTTGCTATTCTCAGATATGGGTATTTCATTTAATATGAAACTTTCTTTTATTAATTTTAGAAATTTTAAAAAATATTTGAGTATTTTTTCTCTTCCTTTATATTTGTTTTCTTAAGGGACTGATATATATGTTGGAATTTTTTTTAACCTGTCTTCAATATTTGTCCCTTGAATCAATTTTCTTTCTTCCTTTCTTTTTCATTTTTTAATGTTTCCTCCTTTTTACCTTCTATGTATGAAGGCATGTTCCTTTTAAATTAGTTTTATTTCTGATATAGTTATTCTTCTGTTTCTAATTAACTTTTTTCTGAGTGCAATCACTTCATTTTTGAGTTTTTCTAATTTGGACTTGTACCCTTTTGTATTGTTTCATTTCCTTAATATTGTTTAGCCTGTTTTTATATAGATTGTTACAGTTTCAAACTGTTCTTTGGACATGTCCTTCAGATTTTTTTTTTATTTTTTGTCTGTAGGAATATCAGTCATTTCCTTGTTCTTTTTGGTTTTCAGTAACTTTGCTTGAGACTTGACCACATTATTATTTTACTCAGTTGTATGTGATATTTGTACTCCCAAACTTTTTTTAGTCTTTGAGAGATAATCTTGCTCTGTCACCCAGGCTAGAGTACAGTGGCATGATTATGGCTCATTGCAGCCTGGAACTCCTGGGCTCAAGTGATTCTCCTGCCTCAGCCTCCAGAGTAGCTGGGACTATAGGGTATATATGTCTTGACATTAGAGGATAGGCCGCCATGCCTGGCTAATTTCCCTGAACTTTCAGAAGGTGCCTTGCATCAGGGTAGTTTTTCTAAGTTCACAGAGCTCTATATTCTGCTGTTTGTTCATAGAAGCTTGATTTCTGAAATTTCCTGAGTCTATTCTCCTCCCCTATTTTTTTCAGGACCTTCTCTTTATTTCATCTTTGTTTTCCATTTTTTGTTAAATTTTGATTCCACTCCAAGTAGCTTATTTTCAGTGTGGATCCCTGACCTAGAAGGGAGTTCTGGCTGTTTGGTTTTGAATATTACAGGTGCCATCCTGCCTCACCCACTTCAGACCTTACCGGGAGCTAATTGTATTCACTATTATTGGATTGGCCAAACATTTTCAGTATCAGCTTCTGTGCTGAAATTAGCCTGCTATATTTTCCAGCAAATATGCTGGAGAGGATGTGGATATTTTTGAAATTCTTCTTTTACAAATTTCAAATGTCCCCATTATTTTGCACTGCCATATCCCATACAAACACCAATACCTTTCCAGTTTTTCACTCTTGATGGCGTGTCCTCACCTGCATGTAGCTGGGGATTCATGGGAATATGCTGTCACCTAGTTTTGTTGTGTATGTTGTCTGTGGGATTTCCTTTCTCTTTCTCTCTTCTATCATGATACATTGTCTCTTTAACACCACCCTAGTTTTCACCATCTTTCTAGAAGTCCTGCATAATACTTTTAAGAAAAGTAGATTCTTGTTTAAATAAAATATAGATGAATGCATGGAAAATAGAGAATGTTTCTTAAAAAGTTTGAAAACCTTCTTCCCCTGGTAGCACATTGCCATCAAAATATCTGTTAGTTGAGCCCCTTCTCAGCAAAGGTCCTGGTAAGAAGGGTTACTCTGAACTTAGATGGGAAAGAGAGAAGGGCAGAAGATGGAGTTCCAGGAGATGCAGAGATAAGGCATCATAGATAATTATCATAGGTAGAATTGAATAAATGTGCTAAATTTGAGTTAAAAGGCATGGTAGAGAATCCAACTGGTCAGAAAAAGAAAAGGAGAACAGCTGGCCCTTGGCTCTAGTGTGCATATGCAGGGATGCATGTCTTGACTTCAGATCAGAGGATGGGCTGCTTTCTCACACTGGTGTTTCTTCTTGGTGAGAAGGTTGGTTCTATGTATAGGTGTAAATAGTGGTGATAGGGACGTCAGAGGTAGATCAACAAAACTTATTGTATTCAGGGCAAAGACAGAAATTTTCATTTAGCCTCTGCGTGTGTGAGCATATTTTTATGTTTCCCTTATGTTGTTCTTTGAGTACTTTTTGAGAAAGGTGTTACTTAATCATATTTTTTAAAAACGTTTGTTTTTGAATATACTGGAGAAACTCCTTAAAAGGATGCCATTTAAAATCATTATCTCAGCCAACTGACACAAGAACAGAAAATCAAACACCGCATGTTCTCACTCATAGGTGGGTGTTGAACAATGAGGACACGTGGACATAGGGAGGGGAGCATCACACACTGGGGTCTGTCTTGGGGAAATAGGGGACGGACAGCAGAGGGTGGGGAGTTGATGAGAGATAGCATGTGGAGAAATGCCAGATATAGGTGATGGGGAGGAAGACAGCAAATCACACTGCCATGTGTGTCCCTATGCAACAATCTTGCATGTTCTTCACATGTACCCCAAAACCTAAAATGCAATAAAAAAAAGAACTGAAAAAAACAAAAATAAAAAATAAAATCATTATGAATGTAACTTGCTGTCTTCTAACCTAAAGTGATCTTTTCACACATTCAAATTTCTTTAAAGTATTTCATATTTTTTTCTGTCACTTATTTCTTTTTATTTATAGTTTTGTTCAATGTTTCTAGCCATTTATTTTATTTATAATTTAAGGTGTTTATGTGCTTAAAAGTCTGAAAATTAATTTATTTCTGAAAATATCCAGTGCCTGAGATACAGACATGGCATTTTTCTTGTATATCAAGCTCTTATAAATTATATATAAATATGGCAGTTCACACCTGCTTCAAAAATGTGTTCAGCATGGGGAGAGGGTCTTGGTTTAGTTAGTTAGTGGTCACATCTACTTGAAGGATTCAGAAAGGTCCATGAAAGAGTTAGAACTGGAACATGTCTTGAATGATTAATAAGATTTTTGACCAGCAAGATACGGGAGTAGGGCATGAAGAAAGAACAGAGTGAAAAATCCAACAGGAAGAGCTGGTTTGTACAAAGGTACCAAGGAAGAAATCATGGAGTGTGTTCAGTCAGTGCGAAATAGACCGGTTTTCCTGTATGCTATGTATGGGGAAGTTCCAGAGATTAGTCTAGAAAGCTTATAGCGATGACCAAGGGTTGGATGGCAGGTAAAGGAATTTGTACTTAGCTTTGTAGATAAAGGGGTCTTTCAAAAGTCTTGAAATAATAGATTTGTATAATCGGAGCTAGAAGATGATTCTGTGTGAAGGGTCAGTCAGAGAGGAAAAAATCCAGAGACTCTTTGTCTCTGGATTTTTTTGCTGGTCAAAATCTTACTCATCATCCAAGACGTTTTCCAATTCTAACTCGTTTATGGACCTTTCTGAATCCTTCAAGTAGATGTGACCTTTAACTAACTGAACCAAGACCCTCTTCCCATGCTGAACACATTTTTAAAGCATTTGTGAACTGCCATATCTGTATATAATTTACAAGACCTTGATATACAAGAAAAATGCCATGTCTGTATCTCAGACATTGGATAAATAATATTTTTAGTGTCAGCCCAGTTATGACACTGACTTGATTATGACAAAGCTGATTTTTTTTGTTTACATTTGAACTGATGCCCTTGACTCTTAGTATTCTCCCCTCCCTATACATGGGTACTTACGCCACTTTTATATATGTCGTCTGAAAAGTAGATTGTTTAATGAGAAGTGGTTTCTCCGTATTCCTAGGCCGTTTTATAATGAGCAAAGATGCCAAAAATTTCCAGGATAAAAAGATTTTTGGTGATAAGTAACAAATTAGATTGTTAAAAAAAAGTTAGAAGTTGCAAAAAGTTAGAACAACACTTTTTTTTTCATTGAAAATTAAAGACATCTGGGCTTTTCATTGTACATATTTTACATGCTCAGGGTTAGGCCAACTGATGAGTTTAGGGACAATTTGCAACAAAACATATGACTTTTTAAGTTTATTACATGCTACATATATTTTTAGAATCAGGGTTAGATGCTTATAACTTTGTTTTCTCAAGAGATGTTAATCTTTTCAGGGTATTTTTATGATGTCAAGAATATGAATATATTTTAAAGAATAATCTAAGGAAGATAATACTTTTTTCTCTCTTTATTCTTAGGCCAACACTATGAATTTCTGAAAAATAGATACAAAAACATTCCGGATTCTTATCGCAAGTGGGCATTACAGGATTATATGCTCTGCTTGAACAACAAGTTTTAATGATGAGAACTGCATATTTTGGGCTTACTAGGTGTAAAGTATCTATCTTTGTAGGTTTATTGTACCATTTGAGTACCTTCAATAAAAACAGCAATGTTGTATGTGATATGAGGAATTTTTTTTTGAAGTGAAATTTAGATCTTTCAACCTATGTTCCATGGAATCCTATTCAGGAACTTAAAAGCTGGAAGAGGCATTAGACATCTTCTAGGCCATTGTTTGTGAACGTGTGCTCTGTGGAGCAGTAGATCCATAGGTGGTCTATAAATACGAATCTCTGAGGAATTGCCGCATGCTACACTCTTCACTTGGGAGATGTGTATGCTTGAATCTCCATGTATTAGCATATCAAAGGCCCTGAGATTTTCCTAGTGTCAAAACCAGTTTGACATTTTATAACCCAGAGATTCTCAAACTTACTTGATTGTGTGTGTGTGTGCACATATACAATAAATGGTAACATCCTTACATAACTCTTATTGTTTAGAATGTGCTTAGGGGAACTAATTGTTCAATCTATTTTATGGAAAGCCAAGACCTAGGAATATTTATCAATTCTCTGCAGGCCACACAGCTCTTGACAGAGTTGTGGACTGTATCTCCCAATTTCCAGACCTCTTCTCTGTTGAATGATCCTTATGTGATATACCACAGCAGTGTGGTCACAATCTCTTTTTTCCCTCTCTAGTTACCACATGCTTCCCTTCCACTGATAAAATTTTCACCCAAATAAAGGAACAAGGTCAGGAATGAGCAATCATAAAACCTTGAACTTGATTATATAGTGCTTAGTGCTAAAGAGACTGGAGTCTCCATAATTCCCATTTTAGTTCTTTTCTTTTCTTTTCCTGGTCTGCCAGCTTCCAGTCACCACCAAGGCTGCCCATAACCTGCAGGTGGCTGCAGTTGGGGTATTGGGCTGCCTCTGGGAGCTAAATAATAGGTATATATGGACATAGGAAATGGAATAATAGACACTGAAGACTCCAGAAGGCAGGAGGGAGGGAGGGCAAGGAGGGATAAAAAATTACCTATTGGGTACAAAGTATACTCTTCGGGTGATGCGTGCACTAAAAGCCCAGACTTGACCACTATGCAGCATATCCTTATAACAAAACTGGATTTGTACCCCCAAAACTTAAAAAAATTTAGATTATAATTATTTTAAAAGAGCTGAAATGTCATTCAGTTATTCAATTCAATTATTCAAATATTCAATTTGCAAGTCACTATCACCCTAGGCTTTCTTTATCTTACCTGTGCCTGCTGGCCATTTCATTACTTACATGAGGCTTCAAAGTAAGGGTGGACTGGAGCAAAGTAAAATAAGTCAGACTTAATAAGGTCAGTTAGGGATTATTCAGCAACTATGCTCCTAAAAACATTTATTTTTAAGAAAGAGGTCAAGGCTGTATGTATAAATAAATAGCCTCTAAACATAATCCATGGGAGAGAGTAGAAAGAGAGTACCGTGAGTCAGAAACTCAGTTCTATTCTAGGGCCTACCCCTTAACAGGTGTGTCAATTTGTACAGGACACCCTCTCTGTTCTTGGTTGCCTCACTTGTAAAACAAGTAAATCTGGAATATGTGCTCTCTGAGTTTCCTTCTAGTCCTAACTTTCGGGTGAGTCTGTGACCCACAAGTGTTAATTATCCGTGACCTTATTGCTATGGATAATCAGAAGTTGGCCATGCTTGTTTTGACTGACGGTATCCTAAAGGAATAGCCTAGAAAGAGAGGGAAAAGCTGAATCTCTGGGACTTCTCTGACACTTGCCCAACCCATGACCATTTCATGTTTTCACAGTCTTTCAAGCTATACATTTTATTGTTTTACTTACTGTTGCAAAATTGAAATCATCTTATTTTGATGGAGCATGCCTAAGCCCCTTATTTTAGAAGATATCATCTTCTTAATTTCTGGAGTGTTCTGGCCTAGAGAGAAAAATAGGGTACTTGAAAGAATATTACTGTCTTGGAGAAATCACATAGCAACAAGAATGCAGAAAGTAAACTGGCCCCACAAAGAGTGCTTTGCAGACCTTACCCGTAGGCCAAATGCAATAAAGGCTATGGGCTGTTTCCATGGCGAAGATGTTGTAGAAGGATACAACCTCACTAGAATGTATACATAGACATAATTCTGTTTAACATGGTGACATCTTATACTGCATAGCATTTTTCCTTTTGGGAAGACCATACTGACAAATTAGTCAAGTAATTCCCTCTGGAGAGCAGAACAAAAAACACAGACCCTCTGCATCATGTCAGTGTTTTAAAAATTAAGAAGGCTCATCAAACGACTCAGCTGAAGAACAGGTTTAGTTACAGCAGTTGGATGCTCAGTTCTGCAAAAGACTATTCCACAACATCAGAATTGGGAGATTATTTATTTTATGTACATATGTTTCTTATCTTTGAACTCCTGGGATGACTCTCATCACCTCCTTTCATCTCTGGGAGCTTCTTGCTCTGCTTGTTCAACGCTACCCAATCTATCACTAAGCAGGCCAGGGATTGAGATATGCACTAGAGGGAAAATGGGGTCATGCTGCTTAAGGCAGGCATCTCGCTTTGGCCCCCTAACTTGCATCTTGTTCTCCCTGCTTCTGAATGAAAGCAGCTAACTAAGGGAGAGCATGAGCCTCACATGAATAGACATTTGTTTCCAGATACAATGCTAAACTGGGATTGCTGGCCCATGCTGTTTTGCATCAGCAGATGCTTTAAGAATGCAGTGAAAACATCTTATAAAGTGAAAACCTATCATTTGTAAAGCTGCAAAGAGAGAGCTTTGTTTGCCCACACAGCATTTCTCAATGGAACCCCTGAGGCCATGGGTTTTTCAGGACAAGTTTCAACTCTGCTTAGCACACATTTATTGTGCTAAGGAAAAAAGGCCCAAATAAGCAGGGCATACTATTGTGAATCTTATAAAGACAGCCTGAGTTTAAGATCTCTGTCTATCTGGCTTTAAACTAGAGCCAATTCACAATTACCTATGATCAAAATAACAGAGTGTAGATAAATGAAAATGGAATCTACTTAATTTCTTCTTGACATTGACAATGCCACCCTCACCTTCACTTATTTAGTTATTTTTCAGTGGAGTACTATCAGAACAGCTGACAGGTAGCAGCAATGGTACATTTGAGTTGTATCTTTTGGATGAGGTTCTAGCCAGCAGGAAAAATGGTCTAAGTTTAGTTGATAATAATGGGGCTGAGTGTTTAATTACTGTATAATCAAATAGACTGCATATTGCCAGTGCCATGTATTAAAAGGGTAATATTTCACAAATATCCGATAATTCCCACATTAAAACTTACTTTATTAACTAACAAAAACAGATTGTAGACCACATAGATTGGGGCTTTTTAACATAATGTCTTCAGGCCACTTTATGAATAGTCTTTCATTTTTATTCATCATTCTACCCTGCTATCTGTTCTTGTATCTGTTACTAAGCCTATGCCTAATTTTTCTTGCACAACTGCAGCACTCCATGTCTGTCATAAGCGTGTAGTGGGCTGCATTAGATATTTGTTTTTCATTCTTTATTTTTTAAAAATGTATTTATTATACCTTAAGTTCTGGGGTACATGTGCAGATCGTGCAGGTTTGTTACATAGGTATACACGTGCATGGTGGTGGTTTGCTGCATCCATCGCCCCATCATCTACATTAGGTATTTCTCCTAATGCTATCCCTCCCCAATTCCCCCACCCTCTGCTATTCCTCCCCTAGCCCCCTAACCGCCCAGGCCCCTGTGTGTGATGTTCCCCTTCCTGAGTCTGTGTTCTCATTGTTCAACACCCACTTATGAGTTAGAACATGCGGTGTTTGGTTTTCTGTTCTTGTGTCAGTTTGCTGAGAATGATGGTTTCCAGTTTCATTCATGTCCCTGCAAAGTACAGGAACTCATCCTTTTGTATGGCTGCATAGCATTGCATGGTGTATATGTGCCACATTTTCTTTATCCATTCTATCATTGTTGGGCATTTGGGTTGGTTCCAAGTCTTTGCTATTGTGAATAGTGCTGTGATAAACATACGTGTGTATGTGTCTTTATAGGAGAACGATTTATAATCCTTTGGATATATATCAGTAATGGGATTGCTGAGTCAAATGGTATTTCTATTTCTAGATCCTTGAGGAATCGCCACACTGTCTTCCACAATGGTTGAACTAATTTACACTCCCACCAACCATGTAAAAGCATTCCTATTTCTCCACATCCTCTCCAGCATCTATTGTTTCCTGACTTTTTAACGATCACCATTCTAACTGGCATGAGATAGTATCTCACCTCCACTCTATTAGCTTTAAATTTCTAAGTTTATGTATAGCCACTTAGAGGTAGGAAAAAAGGTGTATATCTAAACAGAATAACCAGAATTCTAGAATTATCAGAATTTCTGCCGTAAAATATTTTTATTGCTTATGGATACTATTTACTATTAAATAATATCACAGTTAGCTTATACTTATGATCAATTTTAATAACTTTTTACCTTCCAACCAGATGTTTGAATGCAGGATTGTGCAAATTCATATCTAAACCTTAGCAACAATAGCTGTGTGTGTATTGGAGCATGTGTTTGTGTGTACAAGTGTGTTTTCCCTTTGGAACAAAATCATCTTCAGCTGAGGAAGTGAGCCTTCAACAAAAATAGCTTCATTACATGAACAATCATGACCATTTAAAAGTGTTAAGTTAGTTACAAGAAAAAATAAATGTCCTTAGCCGATTTGCAGCTGTATAGCTGTAGCTCTGTTTTCTTTTTCACCCTGGAGCAGTTTGGTTCCTGGTCTTTTGTAGGAAACCTCTTCCTAACCTAAAAGAATTATATGATGTGTCACTTGATTTTTCTCTGCAGTGTCTTTTGTTTGTTATATAACTTTAGTTCAAAAGAAAAAAATAATATTTAATCTGGAACATGGAAATGAAACAAGCCTTATAAAGAAAAGCCAATGCTTTTTATAGGTATTTCTATATGAGGTAGGAAAAGAAAGTATTGCAGGACTTCAGGAATAGCCACTTGTCTTTGAATGAGTACTAGGTAAAATGTAGAACTCACCAAAAAGTGTTGTCTAGAACTTTGTTTTTCCATCATCATTAAAACCCTGAGTCTACCTATTACTGTTGAAGAGTAATCTTTATAATATAATCCTTATATTTATCCTTGTAAATGATCATAGCTTGAATTCTTCTTTTAGCTACATGTGGGGTCTGAGAGTGTTAAGAAAATAATTGGAATGATCTAGCACAAATCACTACAAAAAATTTACAGCCAAAAGGGAAGGGTCAATAATGATATCTCATTACATCCACTGGAAAGGCCAAAGTTAAAAAGTCTAATAACACCAGGTCTGAAGTGACTAGAACTCTCGTACAGTGCTGGTGGGAATATAGGATGATATCACTTTGGAAACAGTTTGAAAGTTTTTAATAAAATTTAACATATACTTGCCATATGACACAGCAATCTTAGCAGCCCTAAGTATTTGCCCAGAAAAAGTAAAAAAAAATCATGTCTACACAAAGATTTGTTTGAATTAGCTTTGTTCATAATAGCCCCAAATGGAAAACAACCCAAATGTTTGTCAACAGGTTAACAGATAAATAATTCTAGTACACCTAAACAATGGAATATTACTCAGCAATAAAACAGACGAACTGCTGATTTATGCAACAGCCTGGATGAATCTCAGGAACAGTCTTCTGAGAAAAAGAAGCCAGATATGAAAAATACTTTTTATATCATTCAATTTATAAAAAACCCTAGACAAGACAAATCAAATCTATAGTGATAGAAAGTAGATCAATTGTTACTAAGGCTAAGGGTGGAGTTTGGGAACTGACTGGGAAGGGTTACAGAGCACCAATGGAGATGATAGAAATTTTCATAGTTTGATTGTAATGGTGGTTTCATGGATGTATGTATTTGTCAAAACTCTTTGAACTGCAAACTGGTTCCCCCACAGAGGCACACCAAAGGTGGGGTGATGGGAGCAGGGCACTCCAAGCTACATGGAGTAGGGGCATGCAGTGTCTGCAGAGATTTTAAAATAATAATGAAACTGACTAAAAGTCAATCTGATTTTTATCCTCATGTATTAGCAATTCTAAACAATGTCAGTGAGAAAATATCTCAAAAAATTTTCGTTAGTCTAAATTTGAAACAATTGTTGCCATTATTTATTTTTCGATAATACACATGCAAGCCTCAAAGCAGCAAGTGTAATTCAGGTTTTCACCAACTATACCTTAGGTCAATGCAGCAGTAGCTTCCTGGGTCAGTTGTTCTCATTGTAGTCTCTTTGTTTTTGCAATCTATCTGTTATACTGCCACCAACCACCTCCTCTGATTAAAGGTACCCACTATTTGCCTTCCCTAAAGATTAAGGACAATTGTTTAGCTAGAAAAACTAACACTTTCAGGTTCTGGATCCAATTCTTCTTTTCTAGACCTTCATAGGCCACTTCTCATCATACCTACTATTTTAGTATATCTCACAGTGTAGTCCATGGACCTCTGCATTGGAACCACAGCACGAGGAGGGTGGAGATGGATATACCTATGACCTGCCCCAAATCAGCAGCATCATAATATCTAGGGGTACAGGTGAAGTCTGGATCTCCTCAGATAATTCCTAAGCTAAGCATAATAAAATTTAAGCATTTCTGCCATAACTTCACCAGCTATTTCATTGTTTTCCTAAATATACTATTACTGTCACTTAGAAGCCTTTGTTTGGTAGTTCTCTTTCCTCTCCTGGATACCCTTTTCTTATCTTACTTTTCTTTCTTATTTCTCTCTCTTTTTTTCTCTTTCTTTTTTCTCTTTTTCTCTCTCTCCCTTTCTCTCTCTCTCTCCCTTCCTTCCTTCCCTCCTTCCCTCCTTCCTTCCTTCCTTCCTCCGTCCCTCTCTCCCTCCCTCCCTCCCTCCCTTTCTCCCTCTCCCTCTCTCTCTCTCTTTCCTTTCCTTTCTTGTTTTTGATTTTTCTTCCTTTCTTCCCTTTCTTCCCGAGTCTTGTTCTGTTGCCCAGGCTGGAGTGCAGTGATGCAATCTCAGCTCACTCACTGCAACCTCCACCTCCTGGATTCAGGTGAGTCTCCTGCCACAGCCTTCCTAGTAGCTGGGATTATAGGTGCCTGACAGTTCTTGGCCCTTGGTCATTAGGAGTCATGTTACCAGTTCTGAACAATGAGTTGTGAGTGGAAATCTATATGCCACGTCCACAAAAGAGAGAGCATTTATTAAAGCCCTTCCCCCTGCCCCTTCCCGTGGCAACTTGGTAATTTTCCAGCAAGTGGTTATGGACCTTCATCTGAAGGGACAGTTGACAGAGATTGCTTTGTGAGCTTTGATGTCTACCACCCATGCATATGTTACTTAGAGCTATTGGTAGCAATACCCATGAGTGATTCAAGGACTTTCTATAACAATTTGGATCCCATTTTTTTGCCTCTTTACTCTTCAGTAAGCTGAAGCATGTGAGAGAACATGGAGGTGGCATGGAGCATAGATTGAAAAGGCATTTGGACCTGGGTTCAAAGCCCACTTCTACCATTTATCAGCTGTGTAACCATGATTAAGTTATTGAAGCTCTTTAAATTTGTTTTTAAATTTTTTAAATGAGAGCAAAAATTTCTATTCTAAAGGATTGTGGTGATAAATAAGATAAGGTGTAACCATGTTAGCACGTTGCCAAGCATCTAACGTTACTATGATGACTATAAAAGACCACCTGCATCCAAGGGGACACCTTGCCTGAAGGCTTTTGCTTTTTTAAGCTACACATCAAGTATCTAATTTTATTATCTAAACCTTCTGGCTCAGTTAGGTAGTTTTTTCAAGCAGAAAATGTGATTACTTAAATTATATTGAGAAAATAATCAAGTGAGAACATTTACATAAAACTGAGAGCTAAAACAAAATCCTTAAACCTTTGTTTAACCACTTTATGTTATAAATCCTGAACTTTACAGTTTTGCCTAACAGCCACAAAGAATTAGTACCATAAAAATCTCTGTGTATGAAGAGGACATACTATTTATTGTTGTTGCTTTTCTGGTACTCTCATTAAAGTATGAAACTTAAGTATAAAGACAAAGATATTCATAATTCAAAATGTCTTCAGAAATAATTTGATTTACTATTTTCATCTCACAATTTAAGAGACTATAACCTAGTTAGTTTATGGGATTTATTAGAGTTAAATCCCCAAGTCTCTTAAATCAATAATTTTACCCTAATACCATATTTCTCTAGACTGGATGCTTTAGTTATTGTTTACCAACAGCTGCTGTATTATTAATGTTAATTTACTCTTTTACAAGAACTCTCTGGAAGCATAAAAAGGTACAATAAGGGAATGAATACCCAAATAGTCCTTATCTTTATTGAATCTCACATCATTTAAGTTATTCTGTTGATTCATTCATCCTAGTATACTCAGAATTTAAATCTTATGTGCCTGCTTTTGCAGCATGCATGGTAAAATTGGAATGATACAAAGAAGATAGCATGGCTTCTACATGAGGATAACACAGAAATTCATGAAATATTCCTTATTTTTTTACAAAGGGAAGCCTATCAAGTAAATAGTAGACCCTTCAGCAGAAACCTTACAAGCCAGAAGAAACTGAAGTCCTATTTTCAGAATCCTTAAAGAAAAGAAATTCCAACCAAGAATTTCATATCCCACAAAATTAAGCTTCATAAGAGAAAGAAATAGAAAGTTATTTTCAGAGAAGATAATGCTAAATGAATTTGTTACTAGACCTGCCTTAAAAAATGTCTTTAAGTAAGTGCTAAACATGGAAACAAAGATCAATACCTGCTACTATGAAAACACAATTATATAGCCCACTTACACTACAAAGTAACTATACAGTCTTCATACAGCCAGATAACAACATAATGACAGGATCAAATCCTCACATAGATATACTGACCTTGAATGTAAACAGGCTAAATGCCCCCACTTAAAAGACATTGAGTGGCAAGTTGGATAAAGAAGCAAGACCCAACTGTCTGCTGTCTTAAAAAGACCCACCTCACATACAGTGACACCCATAGGATCAAAGTAAATGGATGGAGAAAGATCTGTAGGCAAACAGAAAACAAAAAGGAGCAGAGGTTGCTATTTTGACATCAGATAAAACAGGCAATGCTCAAAAAAGACAAGGACGTTACAAAATGATAAAGGGTGCAATTCAACAAGAAGATGTAACTATCCTAAAATATATATATATATGCATCAAACATTGGAACACCCAGATTCATAAAATAAGTTCTAGAGACCTATGAAGAGACTTAGACAAACACACAATAATAGTGGGAGATTTCAGCACCACACTGATAGCATTAGACAAATCATTGAGGCAGAAAACTGACAGAGATATTCTGAACTTAAAACTCGCAGTAGACCAAATGGATCTGATAAACATTTACAAAACACTCCAGCCAACAACAAAATATGCATTCTTCTCATCTACATACAGCACATTATCTAAGATTGACCACATGCTTAGCCATAAAGTTTCAACAAATTCAAAAAGGCCAAAATTATACCAACCACAGTCTCAGGCCATAGATCAATAAAGACAGAAGTCAGTACTAAGAAGATCTCTCAAAACAATACAATTACATGGAAATTAAACAGCCTACTTCTGAATGTCTTTTGGGTAAAGAATAAAACCAAGGCAGAAATAAAAAAAAAATCTTTGAAGCTAATGAAACAATGTGGTTGGTATGATTTTTATTTTTTGAATTTGTTGATACTTGCTTTATGGCAGAACATGTAGTCAGTCATCAGTCTTAGAATATGTGGTGTTTGCAGATGCGAAGAATGTATATTCTGCTATTGGGTGGAACATACCAGAATCTCTGGGACACAGGTCAAGCAGTATGAAGAGGAATCTATAGTGCTAAATGCCTATATTAAGAAATTAGATCTCAAATTAGCAACCTAACGTTGCACCTAGAGAAACTAGAATAACAAGAGCAAACCAACCTCAAAGCCAGGAGAAGAAAAGAAATAACCAAAATAAGAGCTGAACTGAACAAAATTCAGATGTAAAAATCCATACCAAAAGTTTGTTTTTTGAAAGAATAAATAAGATTTATAGACTGACAGCTAGGTTAATAAAAAAAGAGAGAAGATCCAACTAAGCATAATCAGAAATGACAAAGGTGATATTACCATCTCTCCCCATGAACATAAAAACCTTCAGGGACTATTGTGAACATATCTATGCATACAGACTAGAAAACATAGAAGAAATGGATAAATTCCTGGAACCATACAGCCTCCCGATATTGAACCAGGAAGAAACTGAAATCCTGAACAGACTAAGAATGTGTTCTGATGTTGAATTGGTAATAAAAAACCCTACCAAAAAAAAAAACCTCAAGATGACACAGATTCACAGCTAAGTTCTACCAGACATGCAAAGATAGAGTACCAATTCTATGGAAATTATTCCAAAAAAAAAAAAAAAAAAGGAGAGAGGTTGCCTCCCTAACTCATTCTATGAAGCCAACATCATTCCAATAACAAAGCCTTGCAGAGACTTAACAAAAAGATAGCTTCAATATTTGTGATAAACACAAATGCAAAAATCCTCAATGAAATTATAGCTAACCAAATCCAGTAGCACATCAGAAAGTTACCACAATGATCAAGTAGGCTTTATTTCTGGGATGCAAGGTTGGTTCAACATTCACAAATCAATAAATGTGATTCACCACATAAACAGAATTAAAAACAAAAAGCACATGATCATCTTAATAGATGCAAAAGAGCATTTTGATAAAACTCAATGTCTCTTCATGTTACAAACCCTCAACAAACTAGGAATCAAACCCACAGCCAACATCATACTGAATTGGCAGAAGCTGCAAGTATTCTCTTTGAGAACTGAAACAAGATAAGGATGTCCATTTTCACCACTCTTATTCAACATAGTGCTGGAAGTCCTAGCTAGAGCAAGTGGGCAAGAAGAAGAAATTAAAGGCATCCAAATAGGAAGACAGTAAGTCAAATTATCTTCACAGACAATATGATTCTATACCTAGAAAACCCCATAGACTCTGCCAAAAAGCTCCTAGAACTGATAAACAACTTTAGAAAAGTTTCAGGATACAAAATCAATGTACAAAAATCAGTAGCATTTGTATACACTAATAATGTACAAGCTGATAGCCAAATCAAGAACACAATCCCATTTACAATAGCCACAAAAAGAATAAAATACCTAGGAATATGGCTAACCAAGGAAGTGAAAGATATCTACAGCACCGTTTGTAAAACTCAACAGAAAGAAATCAGAGATTTGTACCAGTATCATGCTGTTTTGGTTAACATAGCCTTGTAGTATAGTTTGAAATTAGGTAGTGTGAGCCCTCAGCTTTGTTCTTTTTTGCTTAGGATTGCTTTGGCTATTTGGGCTCTTTTTTGATTCCATATGAATTTTAGAATAGTTTTTTTTCTAATTCTGCAAAAAATATCCTTGGCAGTTTGATAGGAATAGAATTTATGAGTGAGTCCCCAAAAGCAATTGCAACAAAACCAAAAGTTGACAAATAGGATGTAGTTAAACTAAAAAGCTTCTGCACAGCAAAAGAAACTATCAACCCAGTAAACACACAACCTATCCATGGATGGAAAAACATTCCATGCTCATGGATAGGAAGAAACAATATTATTAAAATGGCCACACTGCCCAAAGCAATTTACAGATAGAATGCTATTCCTATCAAACTGCCGAGGACATTTTTCACAGAATTAGAAAAAACTATTGTAAGATTCATATGGAATCCAAAAAGAGCCCAAATAGCCAAAGCAATCCTAAGCAAAAAGAACAAGGCCATTAAAAGGAATGAGATCGTGTCCTCTGCAGCAACATGGATGCAGGTGGAAGCCATTTTCCTAAGCAAATAATGCAGGAACAGAAAACTAAATACTGAATATTTTCACTCATTAGCGGAAGCTAAATTGAACACACATGGACACAAAGATAGAAACAATAGACACTTGAAGTGGGAGGGTGAGAGGGAGTTGTGGGTTTAAAAGCTATCGGGTACTATACTCACTACTTGGGTGAAGGGATTATTTGTTCACCAAACCTTAGTAACATGCAATTCACCCATGTAACAAACAAACCTGTACACGTACTCTCTGAATCTATAAGTCAAAAATAAATAAACAAATAAATCTTATTCATGGGAAGTTGGCATTCCTTATGAATTCTTATTTTTCAAAAGTTTTACAATGTATTTTATATCCTACTATCTAAATTATGTTCTTATGTATGTGTCCATAACCCTGGGGATACAAATTGTTGAAGCTTACTCAGATCGTTTACAAGTAACTCTATCCAGATCAAGTTATACTATTGTCCTGTAGCTTTTTCCCTTCCCTTCCCTTCCTCCCTCCCTCCCCATCCCTAAAATATTTATTTAGGACTTACAGTGTCAAAGTGCCAGAGTTAAGACATATAATCATGAGCAAAATCAACAAGGATCCTGACCTCAGAGAGCATAGCACCTCTCCAGAAAGAGAGACGTTATGCATGCAAATATAATCAAGGGTGATCAATGTTACAAGGAGGAAATACTAAAATGGGTAAACCTTTCAGTGGGGATATTACAGTTTGTGATTTTTAGAATATAATAGTTACAAAGTGATTTTAGCAGAATGCCTGAAGTAGCAGTGACTAATAATATGTTTACATTTTGTCCTTCTTCTTTTGACCTTTGACGCCATTATCGTGTTCTGTCTACTTTTCCTTCTCCCCTCCTTTCTCTCTGTAGCAACACAATTCTGTGTTATTGTTCACTTGCATAAAACCTGCAGTTGGTTCTCTTCAACATTTCAGAATCACCACTTACATTTCATCACATAGAGTACTTTTTTTTTTTTATAAAAAGCAGTTATAAATTATAGTGAAGGGCAAATATTTATATCTTGAAAAATTCCAAAACCCCATATCCTAATACCCTTGACTTTTTCTTTCTTTATCATGATTTTTTATGTAAGATGTGAGGATGTGGTTATTAATTTATGTGAGCTGATATATATCTATGTTGCTCCTGGGGGGAAATATGTTATGTATATTAACAGTGTGTACTAGCACATGAAAGTTTTGCTTGACCTCAGAAGTCACTATTTTGATTCTACCTCTTTTCTGTCTCCCAATTGGTCGTGGACAACATTGTTTCTACAGGTAAACTGATAATTTGTTATTAGTTTGTTTCTCTTAGCAAGAGCTATGGGTTCTGAATTGGGTTCACAGAAGCTCATGGACACAGCAGCAAATCATTCAGGGAAAATTGTCTGGTTCCTGATCTCTTCATGTTATACAAGATTCAAGTGCCCCATTGGCTTCAAATTCAACCTTATGTTTGCAGTTGGGATTCCTGCCTTCCTCTGAATGGTCTCAAGGTCTCCTTATTGACAGGTCCATTGAGGGCCCAGTGGCCTGCCCACCAAGCCTCAGCTCATCTGCATTCTGATTCCTCCTCCCATTCACCAACCTGGTCTGTTTCATATATCACTGTCACCAAAAGCGGCATCTCTTTTTGGCTGCCTTCTTCCCCTTGTTGCACACAGATTTAGCATGTGACCTTCTTTCTCTTTTAATTACTTACTTCACCTGCTTAAGATCTGCAGAAAAGAACATCCGAGAATGAAACTTACAGTCCAAACTGTACTTCCATCAGGGAAGAAGAGTTTGATGTTGGAAAGCAAACTTTATTTTGGCAATTATTTAATCAGCCACATGATTCTGAATTATTTCATCTTCCTTTCCCTTTGCTTCTTGGTTAGTTCAAGGCTCTACACAACAATTTTACATATAGTTACCTCTTTATGTCTTGGCAATGTGTATAAGTTGGAATAAAATGTGGTTCAGGTGGGATTTCCCATTTTCTTATATATTTAGCTAGGCAAGGCTTCAAGTAAGAAATCAGTGCCACCACTCTGCATGAAAATGTTTAGATAAATTATTGTTCAGATTCTCATATGGAGCAGGCGAGTTTGTTCTTGATGGTCCTTGAAAGTCCTTTTTTCTTTTTAACCTGGTCACAGTCAACTTAAGCTGACCTGGCAAGTGCTCAGATTGCTTGTACAATAATTACAAATTATTAGTGTCATTGACTCTTTCACTGTGCAAATGGCTGCTACATTTGAGCAGCAACCAGGCAGCACTTAGACTCAGCCAGACTTTCTAAATGTCCTTTAATGAAGAAGACTGTGTTCATTTGCTTTCAAGATCAGAATGTTCTTTCTGGGTTTTCTTAACAACTCATTTTACCTTTGCCCTTCAATTTCCTACTCAATGGATAAGTAATTGCCAAAGAAGAGCTGTCTCAGAAAAGGCTTTGTGTGCTAATTCCAGCCGCTGGTCCCCAGGAGCTTTACTAAGACAGACATTTATTTTTTACATTTGAGTCATAGGAGGGAGATAAGTTCTTCTGGACTTCAGTGGGACTTTTTCTTATGAACACATGGCAATAAGACCCAGTGACAATCACTCTCTACTGGAGTATTGTATGCATTGTCTTTGGTCTTTCAGCTGCTTTCTTCTACCAAACTCAGGGTCCCTTCATCACTGGACTTTTCTCTTTGGTAGATATAAGAGATTATTTGGAAGAACTAGTGAAGTTACCTGAATTTTTTAGCTTCTATGCAAAGTGAGGTTTAGTAGTGGAAAGCAGATGATTATGTAATCAATTGTGGTATGTCTAGCCAGCCCAGTTGATTGGGGGATATCATGGCTTTAGAAATGTATCCAAGATACATTATCTGCTCAATAATGTTGACTGAGTATGGTCTAGGGAAAAGGCAGAGTTGTAAAAATCATTGGTCTTACGAGAAAGAAGTCAGAATCACGCATTAAGGAATGCCAGATCTATCATCGTTACTCTTCTCTTACTATTTCTAGTTGCTATAAAAGTATTACAAAGATTGGCTGGGTGTGGTGGCTTACACCTATAATCCCAGAACTTTGGGAGGCCGAGGAGGTTGGATCATTTGAGGTCAGGAGTTTGAGACCAGCTTGACTTACATAGTGAAGCCCCCTTTCTACTAAAATACAAAAATTAGCCAGACATGGTGGCGGGTGCCTATAATCCCAGCTACTCGGGAGGCTGAGGCAAGGAGAATCGCTTGAACCCAGGAGGCAGAGGTTGCTATGAGCTGAGATTGTGCCACTGCGTTCCAGCCTGGATAACAAAGCAAGACTCCCCCCATGCGCCACCCCCCCAAAAAAAAGTATTGCAAAGATTTAGGAATATTATGAAATGAATAAGAAAGAACTTGCTGCTTAGGAAACTATCTGAGTTTCTTCTCTAAGATGGGTAGAGTATGCTGATATCCTTTAAAACACATATGCCTTATTATGAGTCAGGACTGCACTTGATTTCCTTGCTGACAGTGCTCTTAATTTCAGTGCAATGTGAAGTTTGTGACTTTACTTTTCTGTTCCTTATTTCCTTTTCCTGTAAAATGGACAAAACAATCCCTGCGTCTATGACAAAGTAAGTAAAATGATTGCAGTATTACATTTTTTACAAACACCCTCCAAAATTTTGCAAAAATGATTTTCTTCAATTAAAATGAACAGTAGCACAATAATTGTAGGATATTCAAGTAGTTATTTAATTATTTAGTGGGGTGCATTTTATCAAACAAGTATTTAAAATAAAATTCTACTTCTTTTAATAATGACTCTATTTAAAGTTCCCCATTACTAATACACTGGGATTTTGTGTGCATGTGTGATCTGGAATCTCTCAGCTAGGGACTGGGAAACACTGTCAGTGATTATATGAAAACGAACCTCACTTTGGGAATGAAGGAAATGAATATGTTTGAGAATAACTTCAACATTCAGGTGTGGGTTTGGGGCAGGACTGTCTTAATGTCGTAATCCTTTATAAAAGTTCTAACTGAAGTAGATAATTAATTTGTTCTGCAGAAAGCTTTCTCAGATTACTCTCTTTGTGTGCCGGGTGGGTCCTACCCCATTGGAGAACTTCATTGTTCAACACACTCTTCATCCATCCAGAACTGAGTGGAGTGGAATGAGGGAAGGCTAATGGGAGGGCTTTGTGTTTTCAGACAGTTCTTAGCTTCTAGGAAAGTTAATTAGGAAGTGAAACCTTAAGCAGTTGACAGTGTGCATTGTTGGCTACTAGGGCATGGTGACAAATAGCCCTGAAAGGTCTTCACTTTCTTTTGTAAACAGAAAGGTAAGGAATTTGCACAAAAATGCTCTGGTGAAGATCTGCTTTTCATCAAGTCAACCACATAGTAAACAACAGAAATAACTTGTTGTAATAAAGCATGGTGTTGAAGCATTTATCAGCAAGTCCTTTCTACTGGCTTCAAAAGGTGTATTTGAATAAGAGAAACCTTTACCGAGAAGAACACAATCTGAAATTTAGTTATATCATTTTCTTTATGTCAAGGTCAAGAAACTTAAGGGAAAAGTTTGACTCTCATGTAATCATGAATTTATCTCTCATTAGGTTGAGATATTATGACTAAGTATTCACTTGATATTTGCGGGTGGATACGGTTGATGAAGAGAAGAGCACTCTGAAAAATACTTGATCTGAAATGTTTTAATTAATCCTATTTCTCTAAAGGTCTGATTTCTACTTCTTTCTCTGGATGGGTGTGTACTGAGTTCTGTGGGAAGAACCTTTCAAAATGTAAAATGTATTATTGTGATGAGAAAATACAACAAGAACCAGGCTGATCTGATAGAAAGTGTAGGTAAATCTGGGAGGCATGGGAGGCAGCTCTGAGCCTGAACCAAGGATAGTGGTAAAGTGTTGAGATGTAAAACTCAAAGAAGTGAGACTGTGCAGTCCAAGCAGATTCATTTGACATGAAAGATAAAGAGAAGGGAATAACTGACATTAACACGGTAGTTTCCAGGGCGGAGATGCATCCTGAAGGCTGGCAACAATTACAGAGAAGCAAATATAATTTCTTTTTAATCCAACAGGATTTGTCCAAGTCTCAATTTCTCTCTTCCAAGTAAAGAGAAGAACTTTCTAGGAAGGCTCTACAATTCTGTCTATAGAGTGTTCTGAGGTGTTGGAAATGAACTTTGGTGCTGCCTGAGACTGTGGCCACTAATGACATGTGGCTTCTGAATACTTGAAATGTGGATAGTGTGTCTGAGTAACAATTCTAAATTTCATTTAATTTTAATTAATTTTAACTTTAATAGCGACATGTGGTTAGTGGCTATTATTTTAGACAGCATGGCTAGGTTTACCTCTTCAGATTGCTATACATCATGATTAAGTGATGGGCTTTGTCCTAGGTAAGAAAGAATAGTTTCGAGAAAATTTGAGGATTCTTCTAAGGCAGGACTTCTTATCCGAAGTCTATGACTGTTCTAAGCCCCTCAATTTGCACTAATGCAAATATTTCGCAGTTGTAAATATTTCATTCTTTGTCTCCCCTTTATGTACTCAGGATTGATGGTAGACCAAACCTACCTTTGCCTAATCTGGCTGTAGTGGCCGAAAGAAGAGAAAGGGGGAAATTCTAGCAGAGAATTAAAGAGCATGCTTTTTAAACTTAATGAGATGAACCATCTGAGTTTTATTCTACTTTGGCCTTTGAATGAGTACTGAATTGCCCAGATTTCACAAAGAGTAGAATTTGTTGAATATAATAAACATAATTTTTTGCTATCAGTTTGTTAGAGATTTGTTGCAATATGTTACTATGGTTGACTTTCATCATGAATTAATTTTTGTTGTTGACAGAATGTTCTTTAGTCATTGGACAATCCAAGAAACAATGTTTCTGTCCAGAAATATTGCCATAAAAAGAAATCAAATAATGGCATTTGCAGCAACTTGGATGGAGTTAGAGACCATTTTTCTAAGTGAAGTAATGGACTCGGGATTGAGGGGGAAGGATGGGAGTGGGGTGAGGGATAAAAGACTATACATTGGGTATGGTATACACCGTTTGAGTGATGGGTGCACCAAAATCTCAGAAATTACCATTGAAGAACTAATGTAACAAAAAACCACCTGTTTCCTAAAATCACTGAAACAAAATAATATATATATATACATATATTTATTCACAAGTTGATATGCCTAGATAAAGCGAAATGTAGTAAAGGAACAACATATGTAAAAGGACCACAGAGGAACAAAAGGAAAATCTGTTTGGACTAAAGCCTTAGTATAAGTTATGAATAACATCTAGAGATGATCTCTAAGTATGTCTTGGCAAGATGGTGTATGATGAGACCCAGAATAATTAAATTGCCATCTAGTTGGAACCCAATCAAATGCTGACCTAGGATGAGATAATTATTTTTAATTGGTAACTAGATACACAAAGGGATTTTCATACCATCTGTGTAGTTCACTCCACCTTAACAAAATCAACCATTCAGTCAATTTGAGCAATTAGCCATCCATTCCTTCATCTCATTGCTGTTCTTTTCTTTGTTTTCCTTTTCACCAACAATGACCATGAGGAAGTCAAGTATTATAGCAGAGGTGCAGTAAGGTAAATCTTAGTTTCCATTTTACCACTTTTTAAAGCACCAACCCTTATAAGATCTCAACTACTTTAATAATGAACTTATAATTTATGATTATTCTTGCTGACAGTTTATGAAACACAATGTTACTGAAAACAAGAAAAGTTGTTCTGACTTTGCTATCTTCTCCCTGGTGCATTTTCAGCTCTTCTCACCCCTGTTACTGTCTCTTCATACTTTTTATTATCTGCTTCTTGCTCTATGAAGGCAGGTATTATGTCTGACTTATTCAGTTTAGTGTCCTCACTACCGAGACTATGACTGAAAAATAATAGTTGCTAAATAGATGTTTGCTAAATAAATGTTTACTAAATCTTGTTTTCAAAAGCATAAGTATCTTCCCGTTTTCCTGTAATCTTTTGGAACTGTTGTGTTGTATATGTATTTTTAGAAATCTGGGTGTAGATACATTCATAAGCAGACATGAATCAATCACACATATATATTTTATTTTTATTTTTCTTTTATTTTGGGCTGGGGGTACATGTTCAGGTTTGTTTGTTACATGGGTAAATTGCATGTTTTGGGGATTTGATGTACAGATTATTTCATCACCCAGATAATAAGCATAGTACTTGATAGGTAGTTTTTAAATTCTCATCCTCCTCCCGCCTTTTACTCACAAGTAGGCCCTGGCGTCTATCGTTCTCTTCTTCGTGTCCATGTGTACTCAATGTTTAACTTCCATAAGTGAGAACATGCGGTATTTGGTTTTCTGTTCATGTGTTAATTTACTTAGGATAATGGCCTCCAGCTTCATCCATGCTATTTATTACAAAGAACATGATGTCATTCTTTTTAATGGCTGTCTGGTATTTCATCATGTATATATGCCACATTTTTCTTTATCCAGTCTACCATTGATTGGCATTTAGGTTGATTCCATGTCTTTGCTATTGTGAATAGTGCTGCAATGAACGTATGCATGCATGTATCTTTACGGTTTATATTTCTTTAGGTATATACTCAGTAATGGGATTGCTGGGTCGAATGGTAGTTCTGTTTTCAGTTCTTTGAAAAATCTCCAAACTGTCTTTAATGGTGGCTGAACTAATTTATATTCCTACCAGCAGTGAATAAGTGTTCCCTTTTCTCCTTAACCTTGTCAGCATCTGTTGTTTTTTGACTTTGTAGTCGCCATTCTGATTGGTATGAGACGATATCTCATTGTGCTCTTGATCTGCATTTATTTAATGATTAGTGATGTAGAGCGTTTTTCCACATACTCATTGGCCGTGTGTATGTCTTCTTTTGAGAAGTGTCTATTCATGTCCTTTGACCATTTTTTTTAATGGGATTGCTTGTTTCCTGCTTATTGGTTTGTTTAGATTCTTTATAGATTCTGGATATTATTCCTTTTATGGATACATAGTTTGCAAATATTTTCTCTCATTCTGGGGGTTGTCTGTTTACTGTGTTGATAGTTTCTTTTGCGACGCAGAAGTGCTTTAGTTTAATTAGGCCCCATTTGTCAATTTTGGTTGCAATTGCTTCATCATGAAATCTTTGCTGGGGCCTATGCCTAGAATGGCATTACTCAGACTTTATATTTTGTATAAGTTCTTGATGAAGCATTGTTAAAGATTTTATGCAATGAACTTGAGGGAGTATCTGGGGTTCTGAAAAAGCATCTTCAACTACTTTTTTGCAAAGAATTTTTACAAAATACGACATTCTACATTTTTATGGGATAATTGTGTCCCTACTATCTTTGGATTCTTTATGTTTTTCTAATTTCCATTGAACTTTTGGGACTCAAAGAAAGGAGGCAAGCTAAACTTGTTACATTAACTAATGCATCAGTTCATCACAGGCCTTGACTTCCTCATATGTGAAAGTGACTGGTCGAGGTGATTAGACATTGGTGTGCCTGCCTTTGAACTGAAGTCAGTGTTACTGTAAAAGTATAAATCCCTGTGCCTCCTTTTTCAACACACCTGTTTGGTTTAAAAACAAATATAAGATCTATATTCTATAGAAAACAGAAATTTTCTCTACTTTTAACGGCTTCCAAAATGTCTGGGTAATTTCACAGTATTAGTGAATATCATGAAAGAGAATAGGAAGTTAAAAAAAGTGAGAAAATGAAATTTTACTGCTTCAAAAACAGTGGCAAGTTCCCTGAAGTGGTAAATGGACCATCTGTGTGCTCTGGTACCAGAAAATGTATAATTTCTTTAAAAGTACAAGTACATAGCTGTCCTTTTGAATGCATATCTGAAATAATGTATGTATTGTGTATGAAAATAAAGCAGGGAGATGGAGTGGACTTTTAAAGCACAGTGTGCATATTTACTTCAAAACTATTATTCTCCTTGTCAATAAGAGTACAATTTATTAACTTAGGTAAATATAAAGAGTAGTCAGCTTTTTTTTGGGGGGGTGGCTTTTTTTTTTTTTTTCAATAAGAAGGATAAGTAGATCACACCTCGAAAATCTGTCTGCTCCCATTTGGAAAAGCATTACCTTGAATCTTGAATGCTTTATTTGAAATACTACACACATTGCAGTCATGCGGTTGGAAAGGGGTAACTTAAGTTCTGACAGAACCCACTTACTCTCCCAGTAGTTACAGGACTTGCATGTTTGGGAACACCCAAGTCCTACCAACAGTTTTTATAGTTGTTCAGCATTAAATTCATAATCAAGGGAGAGAATTTGTGATGTCCTTTGTATCGTTTCAATTTCTTCCTTCTTTTCAGTATTAGTTAACTATGTGTGAGTTTTACAGCAACACAGAAATCTGAGATTAAACATCTTGGTAGAATTAATTTGTTGTCCAGCATTGTACTTTCTTCTCTATAAATGCAATTTTCCTGTTCACCTCAAAATTCTCTGTGGGGAGGAAGTGGCAGTTATCAGAGGTGATAACACTGAGACCCAACCAGTAACATTTTAGCAGAACACAAGCTTCTGGAATTTCTTTTTTTAATCTTTAATAATAATCTTTTATGTATTTATTTTTATTAAACATTAACATTTATTTTTATAGGTTTTGGGGGAAGAGGTGGTGTTTGGTTACATGAGTAAGTTTGTTAGTGGTAATTTGTGAGATTTTGGTGCACCCATCACCCGAGCAGTATACACTAAACACAATTTGTAGCCTTTTATCCCTCACCACCTTCCTGCCCTTTCTCCCGCAAGTCCCCAGAGTCCATTGTATCATTCTTATGCCTTTGCATCCTCATAGCTTAGCTCACAATTATGAGTGAGAACAGATGATGTTTGGTTTTCCATTCCTGAGTTACTTGTTACTTTCACTAGCATAATAGCCTCTAATTCCATCCAGGTTGCTGTGAATGCTATTAATTCATTCTTTTTTATGGTTCAGTGGTATTCCATCATATATATATACATATATATATATGTATATGGATGTATTTATATATACATATGGATGTAGTCATATATATATATTGTATTCCATCATATATATGTGATATATATATATATATATATATATATATATACACTATTCATGTATATAGTATTCCATCTATCTATCTATCATCTATCTATCTATCTATATATATATATATGATGGGTTGGGGGTACATGTTCAGGGTTGTTTGTTACATGGGTAAATTTTGGGTTGGGGTACATAACTATATCTACATATATGATGTAATACTACTCAACTATGGTATGTGTGTGTGTGTATATATATATATATATATGATATATATGATGTAATATATATGATGGAATACTACTGTGATATATATATATATATATATCACAGTTTCTTTATCCACTTATTGATTGATGGGCATTTGGGATTTGGGTTAGGTCCACATTTTTGCAATTGTGAATTGTGCTGCTATAAACATGTGTGTGCAAATATGTTTTTCATATAATGACTTCTTTTCCTCTGGAAACACTCAGTATTTTTCTGGAAATACCCAGTAGTGGGATTGCTGGATCAAATGGTAGCTCTACTTTTAGTTCTTTAAGGAAACTCCACACTGTTTTCTGTAGTGATTGTACTAGTTTACATTCCCACCAGCAGTGTGGAAGTGTTCCCTTTTCACCACATCCATGCCAACATTTATTAGTTTTGAGTTTTCAATTATGGCCATTCTTGAGGGAGTAAGGTGGTATTGCATTGTGGCTTTGATTTGCATTTCCCTGATCATTAGTGATGATAAGCATTTTTTCATATTTTTTTTTTGTCCATTTGTATATCTTCTTTTGAGAATCATCAAAAACAAAGATAAATCGGTGGGACTTAATTAAACTAAAGAGCTTCTGTATGGCAAGAGGAATAGTCCAGCAGAGTAAACAGACAACCCACAGATGGGAGAAAATCTTCACAATCAATGGAATTGCTTTTATTCCAACATTCCTCTTGAGGCAGCCTTCCCCAGGTGAAGGTCGGCATCGCATTTCTGCCAAGCTGGTCTCCTTTCAGTATTTGGCAAGGGTCAGGGCCTTTGGCATCTCTGTACATTCTCATTTGCTGTTCCCTCAGCCTGGAACACTCTCCAGTGGGTAAATTTCTACTTATCCCTCAGATATCAGCTTAAATATTTTCTCTCCACAGGAGTTGTTTGTCCTTTGACTTAATTTATGTTGTGTGTATTTTGCCTCTGAAAGAGATTTATAAAAGTTGGAATTTTGAAGTTGAACCAAAGAGAAATTGTTGTCATTTGTGACCAAACCAAAATTTATTTATTGTTTATTATTAAAAAATAATCTCTGTTTCTGAATGATATTAAAGACACTATATATTTTTTCTCTTTTTCAATAATAGTTCTTCTTTTTCTCTGGTATTGAGTTTCTTCTCTTTACATTGTGATGATTTCTTTTTTACTTTTACTTCCCCTAAGTTTTCATAATATTAGCTTGGTTGCTTTAGAGATTATCACTTAACTCTATTTTTTTCTCCTCTCATTTTTATTGCAAATATTACATATACTAAAAAGTGCATGAAATTTATGGATACCATTTAACAACTCATTATAGGACAAACACCTGTGTAACCATTAGCCACTTCTTGAAGTAACAATTATCATCACTTAAGAAAAAGATTTCCTTGCTTTCTTTACTATGTATTTATGTATACTTATATGATATAGTTTATTTTTGCTTATTCTTGAAATTTACATACACAAAATGCTGTATATATTTTTTGTGGCTTGTTTTAATTCAATGTTAAAGACTTACCAGTTATTGAATGCATTTGTAGATTACGTCTAAAATTTGTTTACCCATTTTACTATTAAGGGAATACAATTTGGGTTGCTTCTAGATGTATATTTTCAGGTATATATCCTGATGTATATGTGCATGAGTACCTCTTGGATATATAGGCTTAATTTTGTTAGATCATTGGATATTTATACCTTTATTTAGATCATTGGATATTTATACCTTTATTTTTACTAGATAATGGCAAACTCTTTTACAAAGTGGTTGTACCAATGAGCACTTCTACCAGCAGTGAGTTTTCATTGCTCAGCATTTTTGCCAATGTTTGATATTATTAAACTTTCATGTATTTTTATCCTCTTAATGTGTGTATTACTGAAAAATAAATAGGTTTTATGTCTTTCTACATGTTTATATGCCATTTGGATGTCTTCTTTTGGTTAGCTGTTTGTCCATTTTCCCTTGGAGTTACCTGCTTTTTTTCTATTTATTTGCATGGGATTTTTATATTATAGTGTGTTGGGAGTGAAGAGGGCTCTGTTCCATGCAGTCAGTCAAAAGCCCAAGCTCTTCCGGTCAGTAGTTACCTCCTAGAACCTTGGAATCCTTCACCAGATCCTCCACATTTGGCCAGCATCTGAGGAGAGACATAATGTGGGAGGAGGAGGAGGAGGAGGAGGGGGAGGAGGAG
>CAUYLG010003906.1:0-21823 GCA_963573385.1 Cacajao melanocephalus
TATCATACTGAATGGGCAAAAACTGGAAGCATTCCCTTTGAAATCTGGCACTAGACAAGGATGCCCTCTCTCACCACTCCTATTCAATATAGGATTGGAAGTTCTAGCCAGAGGAATCAGGCAAGAAAAAGAAGTAAAGGGTATTCAAATAGGAAAGGAGGAAGTCAGATTGTCTCTATTTGCAGATGACATGATTGTATATTTAGAAGACCCCATCGTCTCAGCCCAAAATCTCCTGAAATTGATAAGCAAATTCAGCAGTTTCAGGATACAAAATCAATGTGCAAAAATCACAGGCATTCTTATACACCAATAACAGATTTAAAGAGAGCCAAATCAAGAACGAACTGCCATTCACAATTGCTACAAAGAGAATAAAATACCTAGGAATACAACTAACAAGGAACGTGAAGGACCTCTCCAAGGAGAACTACAAACCACTGCTCAATGAAGTAAGAGAGGATACAAATAGATGGAGAAACATTCCATGCTCATGATTAGGAAGAATCAATATCGTGAAAATGGCCATACTGCCCAAAGTAATTTAAAGATTCAATGCTATCCCCACCAAGCTACCAATGACCTTCTTCACAGAACTGGAAAAAACCACCTTAAACTTCTTATGGAACCAAAAGAGAGCCCACATAGCCCCACAGAGCCAAGTCAATTCTAAGCAAAAAGAACAAAGCAGGAGGCATCACTCTACTGGACTTCAAACTATACTACAAGGCTACAGTAATCAAAACAGCATGGTACTGGTACCAAAACAAGTATAGAGCAATGGAACAGAACAGAGGCCTCGGAGGCAACACTGCACATCTACAACCATCTGATCTTTGACAAACCTGACAAAAACAAGCAATGGGGAAAGGAGTCCTTGTTTAATAAATGGTGTTGGGAAAACTGGCTAGCCATGTGCAGAAAGCAGAAACTGGACCCCTTCCTGACACCTTACAGTAAAATTAACTCTAGATGGATTAAAGACTTAAACATAAGACCTAACACCATAAAAACCCTAGAAGAAAACCTAGGCAAAACCATTCTGCACATAGGTGTAGGCAAGGACTTCATGACCAAAACACCAAAAACATTGGCAACAAAAGCCAAAATAGACACATGGGACCTAATCAAACTCCACGGCTTCTGCACAGCAAAAGAAACAGTCTTTAGACTGAATCAGCAACCAACAGAATGGGAAAAACCCATCTGACAAAGTGCTAATATCCAGAATCTACAAAGAGCTAAAACAGATTTACAAGAAAAAAACAAATAAGCCCATTCAAAAGTGGGCAAAGGATATTAACAGACACTTTACAAAAGAAGACATATATGAGGCCAACAAACATATGAAAAAATGCTCATCATCACTGGTCATTAGAGAAATGCAAATCAAAACTACATCGAGATACCATCTCATGCCAGTTAGAATGGCGATCATTAAAAAATCAGGAGACAACAGATGCTGGAGAGGATGTGGAGAAATAGGAAGACTTTTACACTGTTGGTGGGAGTGTAAATTAGTTCAACCATTGTGGAAAACAGTGTGGCAATTCCTCAGGGATCTAGAAATAGAAATTCCATTTGACCCAGCAATCCCATTACTGGGTATATATACAAAGGATTACAAATCGTTCCACTATAAGGACACATGCACACGAATATTCATTGCACCACGGTTTACAACAGCAAAGACCTGGAACCAACCCAAATGCCCATCGATGATAGACTGGACAGGGAAAATGTGGCACATATACACCATGGAATACTATGCAGCCATAAGAAATGATGAATTCGTGTCCTTTGTAGGGACATGGATGAACCTGGAAACCATCATTCTCAGCAAACTGACACAAGGAACAGAAAATCAAACACCCCATGTTCTCACTCATAGGCGAGTGTTGAAAAATGAGAACATATGGACACAGGGAGGGGAGCATCACACAGTGGGGTCTGTCAAGGGGAAGTAGGGGAGGGACAGTGGGGGGTGGGGAGCTGGGGAGAGATAGCATGGGGAGAAATGCCAGATATAGGTGATGGGGAGGAAGGCAGCAAATCTCACTGCCATGTGTGTACCTATGCAACAATCTTGCATGTTCTTCACATGTACCCAAAACCTAAAATGCAAAAAAAAAAGTTTCCAATAAAATATTGAAGATCTTTTTAGCAATGACAAGTACTGCTTCTTTGTGGCAATAAACTTAACAGAACTTACTATTCACTCAGTCCACTGGCTTTAAAATGGTACATTTATTTTAAAAATCTGGGTGGAAATGTTTTACTAATTCAAATTTTATGTATAAAATACAATGATTGTTATAGATCAGATCTTGATTATGCAGAATGTAAATTTACCTAAAATGTGAACACATTGGAAGTCTCTTTCTCCAATGTAAAGAAACTATCCATGTCTGAACCTTGTTAATATAATAGATAATATAGATAATACATATAAATATTAATTGTATAGTGTGTAGCAAAATAAAAATATTTTATTTATGATGAGTATGTGGGAGTGTCTCTCTTTGCTTCAGAAATACAAATTCAGCATTCAGTGATATTCTTTAATCACTTCACTTGTATTTGTGTCATGTTCTAATTTTCTTTGCATCCTATATAGGCTTATACCTGTTCATGTCTGATGGGTTCTTTCCTTTTATAGATGCTACTATGGAATTGCAGAAAATTATTAGTGTCTTCAAAATTAAAGTTCAGACTTTAAGGTACAATATCATTATTGATTCTATATCTGTAACTATATCTGAAAGTTTCTACTACTGTATTTATTTGCTGCCATATAATTCTGCCCAAATACTGAAAGTTATAACAGATGATATGACTTTTCTCCTATGACTTTTCAAGTTAAACTTTGAAAATGTCTCATTTCTGACATTGCATTTGTTTGGGGAGTGAGGCTGAGGGAAGAATGGGAAGAGGACAGATGATAAAGAAAACAAACTGTAAACACAACTTATGTATATATTTTAAATAGAGAAACTTCCATGGTTGAAGGTTGCTACACAGTTTCAGCTTGTACTTTGGATATCTCAGGTTGGTGCAAACGTAATTGCAGTTTTTGCATTGTTAAAATTTGCAGTTTGATATTGGAAAAAATAAATGTGGTTATGTTATACATACTTTTAATACCCATTTCTTGCTCCTTTTTTTTTGCTGATGACATTACTTGCTCTTTATTTTATAGTAATATTTTAGACTATGAAAATGATATTACACAAAGGGCAAATGTGAATGGTTTTCTTTTTCGAGTTCAAAATGGGTTGTAAAGCAGTGGAGACAATTCATAACATCAACAACACATTTGTCCCAGAAACTGCTAAAGAACGTAGAGTGCAGTGGTGGTTTAAGAAGCTTTGCAAAGGAGACGAGAGCCTTGAAGACGAGGAACATAGTGACTGGCACTTGGAGGTTGACAACGGCCAACTGAGAGCAATCATCAAAGCTGACCTTCTTATGACTACATGAGAAGTTGCCAAAGAACTCAATGTTGACGATTCTATGGTCATTCAGCATTTGAAGCAAATTGGAAAGGTAAAAAAGCTTGGTAAGTGGATGCCTCGTGAGCTGAGTGAAGATTTTTAAAAATCATCATTTTGAGGTGTTTTCTTCTTTTATTCTACAAAACAAAAAGGAAGAATTTCTCTATCAGATTGTGACGTGACAAAAAGTGAATTTTATATAACAACCAGTGATGACCAGCTCAGTGGTTGGACAGAGAAGAAGCTCCACAGCACTTTCTAAAGCCAAACTTGCACCAAAAAAAAAAAGGTCATGGTCGCTGTTTAGCGCTGTGCTGCAGGTCTGATCCACTACAGCTTTCTGAATCCTGGCAAAACCATTACATCTGAGAAGTATGCTCAGCAAATTGATGAGATGCACTGAATACTGCAACACCTGCAGCCAGCATTGGCCAACTGAAAGTTCTTCTTCATGACAATGTCTGACTGCACGTCCCACAATCAATGTTTCAAAAGTTGAATGAATTAGGCCATGAAGTTTTGTCTCATCTGTCATATTCACCTGACCTCTTGCCAACTGACTACTATTTCTTCAAACATCTTGACAACTTTTTGCAGGAAAAATGCCTCCACAATCAGCAGGATGAAGAAAATGCTTTCCAAGAGTTTGCCAAATCCTGAAGCACTAATTTTTATGCTATAGGGATAATAAACTTATTTCTCATTGGTAAAAATGTGTTAATTGTAGTGGTTTCTATTTTGACTAACAAAGACGTGTTTCAGCCTAGTTATGATTTAAAATTCACTGTCTGAAATAGCAATTACCTTTGTACCAATCTAACAGAAAGCCAATAAAAATGTGGCTCCATCTTAACAATGAATAAATCTAGATAGACAGCGTTTTTTTTTTTTTTTTTTTTAGCACATCTGAGAACTGAAGACTCACAGACAAGTCATCAAGTAATCTAAATTCCAAATAGGGCCATCTCTTCCCACTCTAAGGAACTGAGACTGATCCCTGGGCTCTGGCTGAGCTTGGAAGAGGAGGTGCCATACAAGAGGGCGAGAAGAAATCGGCTGAAATGTCCATTAGTCATTGGAGAGCAACGTGGGCTGGACTGTCAACCCGGAATACACAGGAGGGTTCACACATACTTGGCATCCTGTCATCCTTCTTGCACCTTGTCCTAAGTGTGTGAATTGCTCCATCTCTTTCTCTCTGCTTTTCTCACTGCATGTTTTAAATTGATTGAACAAACAGGATTCAAGTGAGTTAACTGCATCGGAGACCCTTTTTGTTCTGCAATCTCTGTGTTCTGCTGCTGCCTGGTGGTGTATTGGAGGCTATTACACACTTTATTTCCCACTATAACAGAGGTTCATTCTGACAGTGCAAAAATACTACTACTAATAAACTAAGGCAGGGAAGATGATGGAAAGTAGAATAAACCTACCAATGTCTCATTTGTAATAGCTGAGAGCCAAAGGATATCCACAAAAGCTGTCCAGTCAAGTAGCAGAATTTCAACATTATAAGATTACAAAGTGAAATTCCGAGAAAGCTAATACTTGTAAGTTTGGCATGGGAAAAACATGTGACTAGTTAACTTTATTGCTCTTCTTAATTTGGAACAAATACATTTTATCCATTCAAAGCAGGAACTAAGGGTATTATTTTGAGTTATTAAAAATGTGACCACACTAACAAAAAATTGCAAACCTTTCTGAATTAGAACTAAAAATAAAAAGTACACAGACAACATAGTGAAGTACCTTTAAAATATATATGCCAATGACCAATACATGTAGCATAAATTACTACAGCTAAGACAAACATACCTGTCATATTAATACATATAAATAGATTAATTTACCTATGGAAAGAAATGATTTTCAGCTAGCTTTGGATTTGTTTGCTCTTGGTTCTCTAGTTCTTTTAGTTGTGATGGTAAGTAGTTAACTTGAGATCTAACTATTTGATGTGGGCATTTAGTGCTGTAAATTTCTTCAACACTGCCTTAGCTGTGTCCCAGAGATTCTTTTACATTGTATCTGTGTTCTCATCATTTCAAAGAACTTTTGATTTCTGCCTTAATTTCATTATTTACCCAAAAGTAATTCAGGAGCAGGTTATTCAATTTCCATGCAACTGTATGGTTTTGAGTGAATTTCTTAGTCTTGATTTCTAATTTGTTTGCACTGTGTCCCAAGAGACTGTTATTTCAGTTCTTTTGCATTTGCTAAGGAATGTTCTACTTCTGATTATGTGATCAATTTAGAGTAAGTGCCATGTGGTGATGAGAAGAACGTATATTCTGTTGGTTTTCAATGGAGAGTTCTGCAGGTATCTATCAGGTCCGTTTGATACAGTGCTGATTTCAGGTCCTAAATATCTTTGTTAATTTTATGTCTCAATGATCTGTCTAATACTGTCAGTGGAGTGTTGAAGTCTCCCACTATTACTGTGTGGGAGTCTAGGTCTCTTTGAAGGTCTCTAAGAACTTCCTTTTTGAATCTGGGTGCTCTTGTGTTCAGTACATATATAGCATAGATAGCGTTTCTTGTTGAATTGAATCCTTTACCATTCTGTAATGCTCTTCTTTGTCTTCTTTGATCTTTGTTGGTTTAAAATCTGTTTTGTCAGAAACTAGGGTTGCAACCTCTGCTTTTTTCTCCTTTGCATTTCCTTAGTTCATTTTCTTTCATCCCTTTATTGTGAGCCTATGTGTGTCACTGCATGTGAGATGGGTCTCTTGAAGACAGCATACCAATGGGTCTTGCTTCTGTATGCAGCTTGCTACTCTGTGTCTTTTAATTGGGGCATTTAGACCATTTACATTTAAGGTTGGTATTGATATGTCTAGATTTGATCCTGTCATCATGATGTTAGCTCTTTTTTTGCAGACTTGTTTACGTGGTTGCTTTATAGTGTCAAAGCAAAACTCAATTTTATTCTGTTTCAAGAGGCACATCTAATTCAGAAAGATTAAAAATAAAAAGGCTATACCTAGATATGCCAGGAAAATGCAAGTAAAAGGACAGCAGAAGTTGTAATTTTATGATAAGTCAGTATAATTTGGGCACAAAGTATTAAGGGAAAGATGTATTATATTAGAAAATGTAATTCACATAATAAAGATAAAGCAGTTTTAGATATCATACATCAAATAATAGTAATGTGTTTTGTGTAGCAGTATTGAAAGAATGTTAAAAAAATTATAAACTTTCTTAGTCCTCCTAAACTATGATAGATCAAGTAGCTAAAAAATGTATTATAATAATATGAAGAAATAAAATAAGCAATAAAGTAGACATAGATTAGATACATTTAATTCTCTGTCATGATAATTGATAATAAAACTCATTTCCAAGTACACATGTAATATTCATAAAAATTGAACTTACATTAGGGCATAGAAGCATCTCAGTACATTCTAAAAAGCAGAATTAATACAGCTAGCTTTTTTAATGTTGGTATAATAAAACCAAATTTAATTTAAAATTCAAAAATAAAAATATTCTTTAACCTAAAATTTGAAAATATTCTAGTAAGTTATACTTGGGTCAAATAGGCCCAGTATAAAATTAAAAATGAATTTTGAGAAAATGACATTAATAAAAACCCCATATAACCAAATAACTGAGAAATGTTAAAGTGGCACTCAATAAAAATTCATAGTGTTTAATACTTATGAATTTAAGAAAATAAATGAAAATAAATAAACTGAGCCCCTAAGTATATTATTCAAAGTACAATGGAAAAAATAAAAACAGAGGAAAAGAATTATTGACAAATAAAACAAATTAATTCATAATGGTACAAAAATAACAACAAATCCATAATAAAAAAGCTGAGATTTTTAAAATACAAAAACAATAAAATACATACATCATTAAGAAAATTAATTAATGCAAAGAGGAAAAAGGCTCAAGTTCACAAAAACAAATAATCATAGAAGAAATGGATTAAATAATCATAGAAGAAAAGGATTAAAAAAATCAGGCTATTTCCACAAAACAAATTTGCATAATTATAGATGCAAATTAGGATTAAATGAATGATTTTCCAGGAAAATATAATTTAATAAACCTGATTCTAGAAAAGATTTAAAAGTCCAGATTTACTTTCATAGAAGGTAAACTGAAAGTTGTTAAAGAGCTACTCCCCCAGTCTGAAACACAAGCTAATAGATTTTTACAGGAGAATTTTACCAAATCTTTGAAAGGTACATAATTCCAATGCTATTTTAAATTGTTCCAGAGCTTTAAAAGAGGAATTCTTTCTAATTTTTAAAAACAGTTGGACAATTCAATAAAGCTTATGTAATAAAGAAAATACTACAGGTTCTCACTTACAAACGGGGGCTAAACATTGGTTATTCATGGACATAAATGGGGACTGCTGGGGGGTGGGGTGGGGAAAGGGCTGAAAACTTAACTGCTGGGTACTATTCTCAGTACCTAGGTGACAGGATCAGTCACACCCCACCTCAGCATCACACAATATACTCAGGTAACATATCTGCATATGTATCCCATGAAGCTAAAAGAAAAGTTGAAATTATATTAAAAAAATTATACATCAATTTTACAAATGTCATTGCAAAAATCATTTACACAAATAAAATCCCATAGTGCAGTCAATTATTATAACCCAGTAGGTTTTATTTCAGGATTTCTAAAGTCATTAATTGTCAGGAAATCCATGAACATAATTAAATGGTATTAACCATTTCAGGGAAAGAAAATCTCATATGATAAACTTCATAGATACCAAAAGCATTTCCAGAGTTTGACCACTATTTAGGAAAAAATTATGAATTGATGGTTATTTAACATGATATTTCAGCTTCCAAATCAACATCTTTAAAAGAGAAGCATTTGTTAGGAACAAGACAAGAATGCAACTTTTATTACTCTCTGACATTGTGTTGGTAGTATTAAGTCAATAAAATATGAAGTACAAAACTCTAGAAATATGGAAATAGAAGAACTAGAAAGGAAGAGGTAAAAGTTTCTCCATTTGTAGATTATATGACAGTCTAAATTCCAAATGAACCAACTAAAAAACTATTACAAGCAAGAAGTTAAGTTAATTCATTAATGAGCAGTATAGAAAGTATCTATACAAAATCAATAGTCTTCTAACAGACAAATAACTAATTAGAGAATGTAATCAAAGAGATAACACAACTTAAAAGAGCAACAGAAAGATGGACAAGAAGTGTGCAATAACTAAATGGTAAACTTAAAAACTCGTTTGAATGGTCCCAAATGGATTTGAACAAATGGAAATACGTTATGTTATTGGAAAGGAGCGTTCCAAATCTTAAGAAAGTCAGTTCTGTATGAATGAATTTACCAGTTTAACATTGTCACAATGAAAATACAAACCTTAGAATTGTGACAATCTAATTCCAGGGCTCATGTGAAAAATAAAGTAACAGGAAAAATCAGAAAAAAAATTCTGAAAATGGAGAGCAATTAGGAGGGACCATCTCTACCACACATTAACACATATTGAAAGCTTCAGCGATTGTAATAGAATGGCATTGGCAGATGAATTGACAGAACTTAGGAACACAGGGAAGACTAAGAGTGGAACCTTCACACACAGGGGTTTAAAGAATGGTGATGGGGCATCTCAAGTCAGATATGTCAAAACGTGCAATTACAAAAATACCAAAAGAAAATGAGTGAATCATTATACTTATAATGGGAAGGCCTAACTATAATTTCAAATTCAGAAGCTATTAAAAGAAAAGGCAGACTTTATCAATCTGTACATATTTATTTTTATTTTTATTTTTTGAATCATGTAAATATATTACCTATTCAAAAATATAACTATATTAAGAATGTTCTATCTCTTTTTAGGACTCTTTTTTTCATTTTTCTTTTCCTGCCTATTTACAAGTGGCCCCAGAATTAAATGAAAGTTCTTTGTAACCAATTTAGCACACCCATAACAGTGTTCTATAATTTAGCTTAAGAGAAACATGAAGCTCTTTCACCAACCCACATGAGGTAGGGCTCCCATCTAACACCGAGATCTCCACTCACCTGGAACCAGGAAGCTGGATGGTAATCCCAGCTCTGTTTCTCCCAAGCTCTGTGATGAGCCAAGTAGCCCGCAACTCCTCTTGACCTGATGGATGAATTCTACAATCACCAGTGCTGTTTCTAGCTTGGCACTGATCCACTCAGTAAAGGCGATGCTTCATCAGACTCCATGGCATAAGCATGTTCAGAAATTTGTCTTGGGAAAAAACTTCCCTGCTTTCTAGTCCTTCATTAAGCAGAATTTAAGATTCTCTGTACTCTCTGCGCTTCCAATAACTTAAAGCTTTTCTTCTAATGGTTTTTGGTTTCTTCAAATTTGTGCACTTGTGCAGGGAAAGCAGTGAAGTCAAAGCTGTCATCGAAAAAGAGAAAAACTAATAGATACCAAACAGAAGGGTGACAGTAATTCCAGTGTCCCATTTGTTAATGATTAAAAAAGAAAGAGAAAGTATCAAGGATCTGCTACATTCTAGAAATTCAGAGTCGTTACCTAAGTACCTCACACATTTAGAGTAATGAATTTCTTAGAATAAATCTGGAGTTACAATCTACTTAGGTATTTTCTTGTTTTAAAATAGACTGTATAATTAATTTTTCAGATTTGAATCTTATTGGGGTATTTATTAAGATTAAAGTTTATCCTATCAGTCTTAACAATTTAAGTCCTCATTTGTTTTACAAAGGACAGTTGACTTAAAACCTATAGCTAGTAATTATAATTGTATTGTTCATGTCATTGCTACGTAATATTCATTGGGAGATGAGCCCCGTGTCCTGTTCAAGCATATTGCATTTAAATGATCCTGAATTTCATTCCGAGAAGCAATTATATCAGAGTTCCTTGCTAAAAACGAATGATTTCCAAGAAAATGCAGTGCCTTTGAAGGCCAAATGTGGACAATATACCTGCAGTATGTCTACAATAGCTGGAGCTAGGGGTCTCCTTCGAAGCACATGTTCCCTGAAAGAAAAACCTCCAGTGAAAAGGAAAAAAAAGAGAACCAGAGAACATATTAAAGAAGCTGGGTAATATTTATAAAAGCTATAGCTTTTTAAAGACAATACACACAGGATAGCAAACTACAGCATATCATCTTTGAGATTGTGATTAAAAAAAATTAAAGAGTTACAATCTAATTTTCCCAAAGAGAAAGGATGATCAAGAAGAATATGACTGGTAAGCGGCTGGAAAAGGTCTATCTCTGGGGCTTTGTCTCCGGCTGCTTCTGGTTGTCTACTAGAATCAACGAGCCGTCAACTAACCTACTTATTATTTTTGTAAATAAACAAGTATTTAATAAGCACCTAGCTTCTGTTTGATTTTATATTGTGTGCTGTGATGGAGACATAGGAACTGAAATATTGTTAATTTCCTGTTCATTATTCAGTCTTCATAGGAAGATTGAGCCAGTGCATGTGTAATAATTACTAAATGATCACACATGAGCTGTATGGAACTTAGCCTATCTGACCTTCAAAATAAATATCAGGTAAGTCCACAAAAGGAACCTTTAGTATCATTTAGTCTTTAGCATCATTTAGAAATTTGGATGTGATAACCGCAGACTTTGCCAAGCTAGTGTTGGCTCCTGGGCATGTGAGGAAGAAACCTTTCCTTCTACCCTTTACAGTTCAGTGTTTGAGGCCTGTAAATTAAACCAAAAACAAAAAAGCAACATTTATTTATGAACATACATGGGAACACAGAATATGTGGCTCAAAGAGGTGTTAGAAATTAGGGCTCATATATCGTCTTACTAAGGGAAGGGAAAAGGGAGAAAGGACACATGGGAAAAGAAATGACTTGTAGGAAAGATAAATGGGTCCTTAGGAGCACAGATGGGAGATCCAGTAGCATTGTGACAATGTCTGCTATGGAGATTCCCTTCCCTTCCCTTCTCCCTTTCCCCTTCCCCTTCCCCTTCCCTTCCCTTCACTCCCCTTCCTTCTCCCCTCCCCTCCCCTTCCCTCTCCTTCCCTCTCCCCTCCCCCGCCCTCCCCTTCCCTCCCTTCCCTTTCCCTCTACTCCCCTCTCCTCCCCTCTCCTCTCCTCTCCTCTCCTCTCCTCTCCGCTCCTCTCCTTTTATTTTTTTGAGACAGAGTCTCACTCTGTCACCCTGGCTGGAGTGCAGTGGCATGATCTCAGCACACTGCAACCTCCAGCTCACTGCAACCTCTGCCTCCCAGGTTCAAATGATTCTCCTGCCACGGCCTCCCAAGTACCTGGGACTACAGGCACATGCCACCACGCCTCACTAATGTTTTGTATTTTTAATAGAGACAGGGTTTCACCATGGTAGCCAGGATGGTCTCAGTCTCCTGATCTTGTGATCTGCCTGCCTCTGCCTCCCAATGTACCTGGCTTACAGACATAAGCAACCACGCCTGGCCTGCTTCGGTGATGCCAACTTCTCTGCTGTGATAGGAGTGATCTTCCTTGGTTGAAACTTCTAGGGAGGATATTTACGACAGTTAAATTATTTTTTGAGGTGCTGATTTTAGGCTGATAAGTAAGGTTCAGAACAAACAAACAAACCAAAAAACCTCATTCTGTAGCTGTTGATTCTCAAATGTCTTTAGCTCAAAATATCATTACGCCACAGTGGTGTGTTTTTGTTCCCTTCAGGCGGAGAATAATATGAATGAAAGAAAATGTACAAGAGACCAAAAAAAAAAAAAAACAAAACATGATTTTCTATCTGAGGAAAAACAAGTCCAAAATTCTGCATCAAAGAGACCGACTACAATGTAAACAAGAAATGTGACATCCACACCATTGTTTCAAATTGTTCTAAATGCATAAATATTCATCATTGCTTCAAAATGCTAATGGATTTAGTGTGATTACATTGTTTACCGTGACAATGCATATAAATGGCTTGTTGGAAGAATACATTGTTTCATTAAATCTGTTTTTAGAGTATATAGAGATAAAATGAAAGTGTTTATAAGACATTTGTGTAAGTCTCCTTTGCTCAAACTTACCGCAGTGTGAGCCTGATTGGGTTCCCTGTTGCTGTCATTTGAATGCCCAACCTCAAGTCAAAATTTGAGCCCATCATTGCAACTCCATCTGGCACTCATCACATCCATCACACCCTGAAAAAGAATAGAAATTAAATGACTCTCCCATATCTATAGTGTTGGAAAAAGGATAGTCCTTTAAAATAATATATTAAATCCTCATTGAAAAGTGCTTATGTTACAGTTTTTCAAGGAAAATGAATGCCAAGGTGTGTGTAAGTTGCAACCTCTGGGTCTGGGTACAGTTTGCAGGCAGAGTTCCAGCATGTCGGATGTTGAAGGACCAAGGAGATAGAGGAAAGAAGATTACTCCTAGAGCTCCCACTAATAGTTTTTAATATTTGATGAATCTGGGAAGCTTGACACTCATTTATGAAGATTAACTCCCACTCAATAAAAGGGATTGCTTATTTCTCATTCCTGTATAGCTTTTTTTCTAGACTCCTAAAATTTTCCCCCAAATCACTTTTCCCCTTCCTGCCTGCTTCCTCCCTCCACCTGTTACCTTCACCTGGCTCTGAATCTGAACATAGTCCTACCCTAATCATTCCTAATCATTCCTTCTCCCAGAGGGAGGCAGGACTTTTCTGATCCTATTCAATTAGGTAGTTTCTTTCCTTTGGGTCTTTTTACAAAGTTTCTCATTCAGTCATAGTACTTTTCTATAGGAGGATTGAATCAGGCCGTTCTTGCATTGTTATAAAAAGATAGAGAGGATCCAAGATGGCAGAATAGGAACAGCTCCAGAGTGCAGTTCCCAGCAGGAACAATGCAGAAGGTGAGTGCTCACCCCATTTCCAAACAAGTTTTCACTGCCCACAGACCAGGAGATTCCCAGGCTGAAAAGTACCACAAGTTTTCAGCATGGCTGGTGCCATGGGTTGGTGCACAGAAATTCATACAAGTCTGGGAAGCCATTTCAACTGGTGCCTGGAATGCCTGGGAGACAGAGGCGCCCATTCAACTGAAAGGGAGGGGGCTGAGACAGGGAGCTAGGTACCACCCCCACAAAACAAGCAATCTGAAACTCTCTGGATTGAGAGTTTTGCAGCAAAAGCAGCTGGACCCATGATGGTCCAGCTCACCGGGGGGAAGGGTGTCCACCACTACTGAGGCAGTCCACCACAACCAAGGCAGTTCACACAGCAGCTGGGCAGAGCCTGCGGCAGCTCAGCAACACCTCTGCTGGCAGACTGTGACTAGACTACTCTGTGCGGGCAGGGCATCTCTGAAAAAGGGCAGCAGCATGTCAGGAACTTATAAATAAAGCTGACCTTCCTAGAACAGAGTACATGGGAAAAGAGGCAGTTATGGGTTCTGTTGCAGCAGACTTAAAGGTACCTACCCAGCAGCTCTGCACAGAACAACGGAGCTCCCAGCTCAGCACTTGAGCTCCTATAAGGGACTGACTGTCTCTTCAAGCAGCTCCCTAACCCCTGGGTATACCCAAAGAGACACCTCATAAAGGAGAGTACAGGCTGACATCTGGAGGGTACCCTTCTGGGATGAAGATAACAGAAGACAAAACTGGCAGCAACCCTTACTGTTCTGCAGCTGCTGCAGGTGATCCCCAGGCAAGCAGGGTCTGGAGTGGACCTCCAGCAGTCCTGCAGCACAGGGGCTTGACTGTTAGAAGGAAAACTAAGAAACAGAAAGAAATAGCTTCAACATCAACAAAAAGGATGTCCACTCAGAGACCTCATCTGAAAGTCACCAACTACAAAGACCACAGGTAGATAAAGCCACTAAGATGGGAAGAAACCAGTGCAAAATGGATGAAAACACCAAAACCAGAATGCGTCTCCTCCTTCAAGGGATCACAACTCCTCACTAGCTAGGGATCAAAGACGGATGGAGAATGAATCTGATGAATTGACAGAAACAGGCTTCAGAAGGTAGGTAATAACAAACTTCTTAGAGCTAAAAGAACATGTGCTAACCCAATGCAAAGAAACCTAGAAAAAAGGTGAGATGAGATGCTAACTAGAATAAACAGCTTAGAAAAGAATATAAGTGACTTGATGGAGCTGAAAAGCACAACATGAGAACTTCATGAAGCATACATAAGATTCAATAGCCAAATCGACCAAGCAGAAGAAAAGATATCAGAGATTGAAGATCAACTCAAGGAAATAAAATGAGAAGGCAAGAATAAAGAAGAAAAAGTGAAAAAAAAAATGAACAAAGCCTCCAAGAAATATGGGATTATGTGAAAAGACCTAATCCACTTTTGATAGGTGTATCTGAATGTGATGGAGAGAATGAATCCAAGCTAGAAAACACTCTTCAGAATATTATCCAGGAGAGCTTCCCTAACCTAGCAAGGCAGGCCAATATTCAAGTCCAGGAAATACAGAGAACATCACAAAGATATTCCTCAAGAAGAGCAATCCCAAGGCACATAATTGTCAGATTCATCAGGGTTGAAGTGAAGGAAAAAAGCTAAGGACAGCCAGAAGGACAGATCGGGTTATCCACAACGGGAAGGCCATCAGACTCACAGTGGGTCTCTCTGCAGAAACCCTACAAGCCAGAAGAGAGTGGGGGCCAATATTCAACATCCTTGAAGAAAAGAACTTTCAACCTAGAATTTCATATCCAGCCAAACTAAGCTTCATAAGCAAAGGAGAAATAAAATCCTTTATGGATAAGCAATTGCTGAGAGACTTCATCACCACCAGGACTGCCTTACAAGAGCTCCTGAAAGAATCACTAAACAAGGAAAGGAACAACCAGTACCAGCTACTCCAAAAACATACCAAATGCCAAATGGTAAAGACCATTGACCAATGAAGAAAATGTGCCAACTAATGGGCAAGACATACGGCTAGCATCAAAATGGCAGGATCAAATTCACACATAATATTAACCTTAAATGTAAATGGCCTGAATGCCCCAATCAAAAGACACAGAGTGGCAAATTGGATAAAAAGTCAAGACCCATCAGTGTACTGTATTCAGGAAACCCATCTCATGTGCAAGGATACACATAGGCTAAAAATAAAGAGATGGAGGAAGATTTATCAAGCAAGTTCAGAGCAAAAAAAAGCAGAAGTTGCAATCCTAGACTCTGATAAAATGGACTTTAAACCAACAAAGATCAAAAGAGACAAAGAAGGGCATTACATAACGGTAACAGGATTAATGCAACAGGAAGAGCTAACGATCCTAAATATACATGCACCCAATACAGGAGTACCCAGTTATATAAAGCAAGTTCTTAACAACCTACAAAGAGACTTAGACTCCCACACAATAATAGTGGGAGACTTTAACACTCTACTGTCAATATTAGACAGATCAATGAGACAGAAAATTAACAAGGATATCCAGAACTTGAATTCATATCTGGACCAAGTGGACCTAATAGACATCTATAGAACTCTCCACCTCAAATCCACAGAATATACATTCTTCTCAGCATCACATTGCACCTACTCTAAAATTGACCACATAATTGGAGTAAATCACTCCTCAGCAAATGCAAGGAATGGAAATCATAACAAACAGTCTCTCAGAGCACAGTGCAATCAAATTAGAACTCAGGATTAAGAAACTAATTCAGAACCACACAACTTCATGGAAACTGAACAATTGGCTCCTGAATTTTGACTGGATAAACAATGAAATGAAAGCAGAAATAAAGATGTTCTTTGAAACCAACAAGAATGAAGACACAACATGCCAGAATCCCTGAGACATTTTTAAAGCAGTGTCTAGAGGGAAATTTATAGCAATAAATGCCCACATGAGAAGTGAGGAAAGATCTAAAATTGACACCCTATCATCAAAATTGAAAGAGCTAGAGAAGCAAGATAAAAAAAAAACTCAAAAGATGGCAGAAGACAAGCAATAACTAAGATCAGAGCAGAACAGAAGGAGATAGAGACATAAAAAACCCTTCAAATAGCCGGGTGTGGTGGTGCGTGCCTGTAGTCCCAGCTACTCCAGAGGCTGAGGCAGGAGAATTGCTTGAACCCAGGAGGTGGAGGTTGCAGTGAGCCGAGATTGAGCCACTGCACTCCAGCCTGGGCAATAGAGGGAGACTCCGTCTCAAAAAATAAATAAATAAATAAATAAAAATTAAAATTAAAAAAAAAAACCCTGCCAAAAAAATCAATAAATCCAGGAGCTGGTGTTTTGAAAAGATCAACAAAATAGACAGACTGCTAGCCAGATTAATAAAAAAGAAAAGAAAGAAGAATCAAATAGATGCAATAAAAAATGATAAAAGGGATATCATCACTGATTCCACAGAAATACAACTTACCATCAGAGATTACTACAAACAACTCTATGCACATAAACCAGTAAATCTGGAAGAAATGGATAAATTCCTGGACACTTGCACCCTCCCAAGCCTAAACCAGGAAGAAGTTGAATCCCTGAATAGACCAATAACAAGGGCTAAAGTTGAAGCAGCAATTAATAGCCTACCAACCAAAAAAAGTCCAGGTCCAGATAGGTTCACAGACAAATTCTACCAGATGTACAAAGAGGAGCTCGTACCACTCCTTCTAAAACTATTCCAAACAATCCAAAAAGAGGGAATCCTTCCCAAATCATTTCATGAGACCAACATCATCCTGATACCAAAACCCAGCAGAGACTCAACAAAAAAAGAAAACTTCAGGCCAATATCCATGATGAACATAGATGCAAAAATCTTCAATAAAATACTGGCAAACCAGTTGCAACAGCACATCGAAAAGCTTATCCATCACAATCAGGTAGACTTCATTCTGGGGATAAAAGACTGGTTCAACATATGCAGGTCTATAAGTATAATCCACCACATAAACAGAACCAAAGACAAAAACCACATGATTATCTTAATAGATGCAGAGAAGGCCTTCAACAAAATTCAACAGCCCTTTATGCTAAAAACTCTCAATAAACTAAGTATCAACAGAACCTATCTGAAAATAATAAAAGCTATTTATGACAAACCCACAGCCAATATCTTACTGAATGGGAAAAAACTGGAAGCCTTGCCTTTGAAATGTGGCACTAGACAAGGATGCCCTCTCTCACCACTCCTATTCAATTTAGTACTGGAATTTCTAGCCAGAGCAGTCAGGCAAGAAAAAAATAAAGAGTATTCAATTAGGAAAGGAGGAAGTCAAATTGTCTCTATTTGTAGACATCTTGCTTGTATATTTAGAAGACCCTATCATCTCAGCCCAAAATCTCCTGAAATTGATAAGCAACTTCAGTAAAGTCTCAGGATACAAAATCAATGTGCAGAAATCACAAGCATTCCTATACACCAATAACAGACTAACAGAGAGCCACATCAAGAGAAAACTCCTATTTGCAATTGCTACAAAGAAAATAAAATACCTCGCAATACAACTAACAAAGGATGTAAAGGACTTCTTCAAGGAGAGCTACAAACAACTGCTCAAGGAAATAAGAGAGGACATAAACAGATGGAGAAACATTCCATGCTCATGGAGAGAAAAAATCAATATCATGAAAATGGCCATACTGCCTAAAGTAATTTATAGATTCAATGCTATCCCCATTAAGCTACCAATGACCTTCTTCACAGAACTGGAAAAAAGACAATTTAAATTACATATGGAACCAAAAGAGAGCCCCCATAGCCAAGACAGTCCTAAGCAAAAAGAACAAAGCCAGAGGCATCACGCTACCTGACTTCAAAAATACTACAAGGCTACAGTAATTGAAAAAACATGGCACTGGTACCAAAACAGAGATATAGGCCAATGGAACACAACAGAGGCCTTGGAGACAATGCCACACATCTACAACCATCTGACCTTTGACAAACCTCACAAAAACAAGCAATGTGGAAAAGATTCCCTGTTTAATAAATGGTGTTGGGAAAACTGACTAGCCATGTGCAGAAAGCTGAAACTGGAACCCTTCCTGGCACCTTACATTAAAATTAACTCCAGATTGATTAAAGACTTAAAACATAAGACCTAACACCATAAAAACCTTAGAAGAAAACCCAGGCAAAACCATTCAGGACATAGGCATAGGCAAGGACTTCATGACTAAAACACCGAAAGCATTGACAACAAAAGCCAAAATAGTCAAAAGAGACCTAATTAAAATCCAGAGATTCTGTACAGCAAAAGAACCAACCATTAGAGTGAACTGGCAAGCAACAGAATGGGAAAAAAGTTTTGCGATCTACCCATCTGACAAATGGCTAATATCCAGAATCTACAAAGAAGTAAAACAGATTTACTAGAAAAAAAAAGAGAAATCTGTCAAAAAATGGGTGAAGGATATGAACAGACACTTTTTGAAAGATGTTATATATGAGGCCAACAAACGTGAAAAAATGTTCATCATCACTGGTCACTAGAAAAATGCAAATCAAAATCACATTGAGATACCACCTCATGCCAGTTAGAATGGAGATCATTAAAAAATCTGGAGACAACAGATGCTGGAGAGGATGTGGAGAAATAGCACTTTTACACTGCTGGTGGGGGTGTAAATTAGTTCAACCATTGTGAAAGACAGTGTGGCGATTCCTCAGGGACCTAGAAATAGAAATTCCATTTGACCCAGCAATCCTATTACTGGGTATATACCCAAAGGTTTAGAAATCGTTCTATTATAAGGACACATGCACATGTATGTTCATTGCAGCACTGTTTACAATATCAAAGACCTGAAACCAACCCAAATGCCCATCAATGATAGATTGGACAAGGAAAATGTGGCACATATACACCATGGAATTCTGTGCAGCCATAAAAAATGATGAGTTTGTGTCTTTTGTAGGGACATGGATGAATCTAGAAACCATCATTCTTAGCAAACTGTCACAAGAACAGAAAATCAAACACCACATGTCCTCACTCATAGGCAGGTGTTGAACAATGAGAACACATGGACATAGGGAGGGGAGCATCACACACCAGGGTCTCTTAGGGAGGTCAGCAGAGGAACAGCAGGGGGAGTGGGGAAGTTGGGGAAGGATAACATGGGGAGAAATGCCAGATATAGGTGACAGGGGGATGGAGGCAACAAACCACATTGCCCTGTATTTACCTATGCAACAATCCTGCATGACCTGCACATGTACCTCAGAACCTAAAGTACAATAATAAAAAAAAGTAAATATGATTTAAAAACACATGACTGTAAAGTCTTTCTAAAGTACATGGGAAATGTAAGTGTATATGGAAACTAGTGGCTTTATAGTAAGTATAGATTTTTACATTGCATATCTAATCATACACTGGCAGTAAGAATATTACATTTACTGTATGTAAGCACAAAAATTTATATGAAACAAGTAGCTCATTTTCACGTTCACCAGACAATCAACACAGGGTTGAATCTGACAACACACATACAGATGACGTTTTAAGTTATTGAGTTCTCAAATATTTCATCACAGTACACTGCACAGAAAAGGATTAATAGTAACCTTAAGTCTTATTCAGATTTTATCCTGCTGATCCCAATATTTTATGAAATCGGTAGTTTTCTATAGTGTTTTTAAAAAATAAAATATACATTGCATTTTCAAAGAAACTCCCATTTCTTCTAAACTCTGCTACTATTCTCAAGACTTCATTTCTGATTGCAGATGTGTGGCCTTTTTTTTCCCAGTACCATCTGATTCTCTGACACCAGCTGGGTGTCCTGCAGTTCAACTCAGTTCTGATACTAAAACTGCCTGAAGTTAGTACAGATCTCACAGGTTAAGGGTTCTGCCCGCCTCAAGTCAGAGGCTAGTCAGAAGTGGTTTAATTCCCCGTGTTACCTACAATTTGTGACTGACTTAGCTACAAACTGGAGGTTCCTACAGCTATCTCCCCAGGTACGTTAATTTGCTAGACTGGCTCACAGAACTCAGGCAAACAATTTACTTAACTAGATTATTGGTTTCTTATAAAAGGATATGGCTCAGAAACAGCAAGATGCAAGAAATGCATAGTGCAAGTTATGGGGAAAAGGCACAGACCTTCCATGCCCTCTCTAGGCATGGCACCCTTCCTCTACCTCTGTGTGTTCAACAGTGTGAAAGCTCTCCAAACTGTGTCCTTTTGGGTTATCATGGTGGCTGCATTTCATAAGCATGATCTATGAAATCATTGACCATGTATGGTTAAGTCAGTCTTTAAACCCTTGCCCCTCCCATTCCTAAGGTTAGGGGAGTAAGGCTGAAAGAGCCAACCCTCAAATCACATGATAAATTACCCTGGCAACCAGCTCCTCTTCCTTGGGGACTTTCCAGAAGTCATCCATTAACATAAACTCATGTGTAAAGAAAAGAGATAGGATCTGTTATGAATAACAAAGGTTATTTATTTCACCTTTATTGCTTTTACCACTTAAAAAATTCTAAGGTTTCTAAGAGCTCTGTGCTAGAAACCAGGGAGAGGGAAGAAGATCAAATATATATTTCTTATTATATCACAGTCCTACATATTTGTCTTCATATTTTTAATTAATTTTTTAATACTAAATGCAGTTGGCACTAAGAAAATAGAGGTTGCGTTTTAGCTATGATTTTATAAACTTTATAATGATATTTCTCAACACACTCTCCCCACAAAAACCACTACAATACAGCTTTATTCTCTAACTTTCTTCTAACTACAGTAGAAAAAAATGGTATTTAGTTGGCTGCTTATTTCTAAAGTGAATAGTTCTTTAGTTCCAGAGATGGATCTAAAATACAGGCAAAGACATCCACCACATGTACATTAAGAGTTCTCAAAATGAAAAAAAAAAAGGAAATAAGAATTAAAAGCCATAACGGAATCAGTTTTCTTGTACAAAAAGCAAATCTTGAAACTACATCCAAATTATTCACTATGTATCTAGCTAGACCGGCCAGTAAGTATTAGACACACTAATAAAAAAAAATTAGACTGAAAAAAGAGGATTTATGCATGCAGGCACAAATCAGGCGATCTCACCAATGACTGTTGCCAGAGTTATACAAGTAACTTTTAAAATATACTTAAGAATGGTGATCATTAAAAAGTCAGGAAACAACAGATGCTAGAGAGGATCTGGAGAGGTAAGGAACACTTTTACACTGTTGGTGGTGAGGGAATGTGTTCTCTTTCCGGGTCCACAAGGGGGTGTAGTTTTAAGGGCAAGAACTTCCCGGCGCTATGCCCCACTCCCATCTCTCTCCATCTGGGAGATTTAATTGTCTCTGTTTTAAATTTTCGCACACACAGGGCGGGAAGAACCAAAGGTCAAGGAAACTCTTTTTATTGGTCAAGGGACTTTGGAGAAGGAGGGAATCCTCC